>LKNJ01001605.1:0-173903 GCA_002120245.1 Maccullochella peelii
TGTGTGTGTGTGTGTGTGTGTGTGTGTACGTGATTAGTCTGTTCTAAAACTAGCCATCCCGCAGCAGAGAGCTAGACAGACAACATTTTTTTACCCCATTACCCACTAACTTTTAAATATTCTGTCCATCCCATCTGTGTGGCCTGTGACCTCTTCAGTGACTGTGATACAGCGTGCACACTAGCTTAGTAATCACAAAATTAACTGCAGCTGGACATCGATGTTAGAACATCTTGTTCATTGACGAGCACCATAGGAAGGAAAAGTCAAGTGACACTTCAAAGAGCACAACACAATTTGATTCAGTGGTCTCGCTCTGTGAGTTTACACATGTTTATGTGTTCGCTTGTGACCCAAAAATGAAAGAAAGAGAATGAGAGATTGAAATAAGGGGTCTACAACATTTGAGTAATTGGACAGAGTTTTTTATCCAATCTTTGAAGATTTTAACTCTCAAGAGGCACACAGTCTTATTGGGGACTTTGATTGCATGTGGCTCCCACTCTCCATTATGCCACAATGACATGCAAATTTTTGTAAGGACCGCATAAACACTCAGCTCTGCATTGCTAAAATTTGACATAAAGGGTTGCCACTGGTAATATATAGAAGAGTGTGGTTTCTGTACTCTTGGTTGAAACTGTGTTCAGTTGAAATGCATATTCTCAGATGCATATATATAATTATGCTGATTTTCCATGCATTCCTGCATTATCCATCCAGCCATCAATTTCTGAGCCACCTAATCTCACTTCAGAGTTGCAGTGTTTAGAAACAAGGTGAGCCAACTAACTCAAATGTCTTTTTTTCCCCAGGAACCTTCTCCAGCTCCTTCACGTCCACACTAGCTCCAAGATCTCTTCTCATCAGTCTGGAAGGAGAAGGGTGGAAGCATATGATCTGGAAGCAGTGCCCATTTACTTGTGTACGCAATCTCATCTGGTCCAAAATAAGGAAGATTTCAGATCTGAAACAAAAAATGAAAATATGTGTTCACAATGTGCCAGTGTTTGTGTCACCCATCCACAAGGTGAGTCTCTAAGAAGCTCTTATTGAAATTAGAGCTTCAGAGTAGCTCTATGCAGTGCTACCATGGTGATGAGATGATGGAATAAGGAACGGCACCCAGATTGTGCTGTGTGTGTGTGTGTGTGTGTGCCTGTCTGCATGCAGGTGTGTGTACGGTGGGTGACAGAGATGTTTGGATCCCACAGTTACCTCGTCTGGGAAGCATACACATGGGCACAGTAGCTCTGTCAATGGTGTTATAGAAGTCTGTGTGTGAGAAAGCAGGTTAGCTCATTTCCAATGGGATTTGCATGCCATTTCCATTGTCGTCAGTATTTATGTCCAGCATTTGGCTGTACGCCGAGTGCATCGCAGTGAGCATCAGCCACTTGGTCAAATGACTGTATGTTTAAACAAAAATCAGAGCTTTTTTTCTTTTCTTATGCAAAATTGTGGCACAATCCTCATTTTGATGTTTGCAGGATAATGTGTGATGAAAATAGGCACTGCCCATCAAAAGTATGTATTTCTAATTTGCTCTACTCAGTTCCTTACACTACATCTATAATGTATGATGTATCTCCTAGCTATTCATCAGTAGATTACATGTCGATTTATTACTGTAATAATGCCATCCTTTGATAATCCCATCAGATCAACTGAACTATCCAGTTATGAAACAGATTTCCAGCCCATAGACCAGCTGATGCCTGATAATAAATGGGACAGAATGGTAATCTCATTATGATGGGGTGTTCCTGCTGTGATGTGATGTGTGATGTGGCAGATGTGAAGAATGAGAATTTGTATGGTTGTTCTTCCAATAAAAGACTTTCACACAAACTACAATATCATCCTTTAAAAATGTTTTTATTTATTTGCACATATGCAAAAATGCACAAGAGAATAATTTCCTCCTGCTTTCAGTCCTTCACTAAGCTTTGTTTGCACGTTCTGGATCTCTGTGCCTAATACCATTGATCATAAAGCTGGTTAAGACAGAAAAGCATATTTCCCAATATGATGTAGTGTTTCACTATATTGGCTATTAGTCACAGCAACAGTAGTCATGGGAAACAAGAACTGTGAATGGAAAATTGTTTCATTCATCTAATTGCCTGAAAATATCAGCATATCTTGCCATATTCTAATAAACTATTTAACAGCACAAAGAAACAAACTGTAGGCATGATTGTGTGTGTGTGTGTGTGTGTGTGTGTGTCACACAGTCTTTTCTACCAGACTTTCTGAGTGCATTAAGTTGCTGTTGGATACATCTTTGTTGACTGAGTGGAGTTATGTTGGAGCTGTAATGTGTTTTGTTGTGTTTTGAGCTGTGCCTTCCCCATCCTTGCTGTTTACTGCATGATTTATTTCTGGTAGCTTTGCCAAAAATGCAAAACACTGGACAAAACTCTTGACAAAACCATAACTTATTCCCTTCATTCCCATCTTATTTTACCATAGACATGTGCTGTTACACATCAGCCTTAGGCACCATTTATTGTATCATTAACATCAGTTTAGAATTTGATAACATCAAGTTGGACTTGAACTATCCACTGGACTGTGGCAGAAAGATGTTTCGCTAATAATCCACGAGGCTTCATCATGGGGAGTCCCATGCATCTGAGGGTCATTCACTAATGTGAGAGTCGCTTATGGGGCAAAAAAAGACAAAAAACACACAGAGCTGTGTTGGTGTGGCGTTACATCAGACACTGATGTGACAAAAAAATACATTTATAATACTTTGAGACAGAATTTTACAACTCTGGAATGTTATCACAGCCAGTCTTCTACCTCGCTGGCATGATAAGTGGAATTACACTACAAATCAAAGTAATCCAGCAATGTAAGCTTGTATGTATGTGACTGACCAAAGCAGCGTGTTGGCAGATGACGTCACATTGACTTGCAGCAAAAGTTGGGTGGGTTGAATGGTTGTATTATTGAAAGAGTAAATTCAGTTTTATTTATTCCAGTGATGGTACTCTGGTGGGTACATTCCCTGTCACAGTTCAGTCCTGACATCAATCCAGTGATTAGAGGGCACAACACACACAAGCACACACGGCTACACAACAGCACCATCCATGCAAGCATTCTCTTTGATGTCAAAGTAAGCTTGTGATAAATGTAGTCCTGTTAAAAATGACATTTTATGGTACCAGGGGAATGGCTAAATAGGATGCCTGCTACATCCAGGTTGATAGTTCTAATGAGCAGTGTATATTCATGAAGCTGGTGATATTCAGTTGAATAACATCAACGTTAGGGCTACTGTCTGTTCCTCCCAACCAAGCAGATTATGTAATTCATAATTACAGTGTAGACATCATTCTACGGTAACATATCCACTTGCCATATGCATCACATCTATTGTTCTCCATATTTCTTTGTCATTAGTATTACCTTTTTTGTACCTTGAAGCAAAACTATATCCTCTGTTCAAATTTTGGCACCAATGAGAAGACCCCCTTACCTCTGTTTTTTGATGTGAATGACCTAGGTACATGTATGGGTCCAGGTGGAGACAGATGATCATTATTTCTTCTCATATGCCAAAAGGATGTGAGTTGAGTGGGGGTGTGAATGCAGCAGGTGTGAGGCATCTATGCAGAGTATGTTTAACTGATGCAGAGGGATGCATGCTGGAGAGACTGCTACTGCCTGACGACCGTATATAATCCACTCTGGATTCGAACGCTTTGGACTTCATGTCTGAAGTATTTTGATTCCAAAAGCATTAAACGTACCTCCTCTCTAATTCTCTGTCCTGAGACACAACTGCAAGGCTGCCTGTAATTTCTGCAGTTTGAGGGATCACAGCAAAGGTGTCAGGGTTACGCTACACAATATTGAGTGATGCTGATGCTGGCGAAATGCAAGGCATGCTAATTTTTCCTGCATTATATTACCTCTTGACAGTCTAGTGCATTCTCTGGTGCCTATGCATGAAAAACACATTTAGCTGCCAGTGGGGGTTTCTCTCTTCTTCTGTAGTAAAATCCAGAGAGACCTAGAGATTGGATGCACCTCATCAGTAACCGAGGGACAATAAGAAACAATTAGTGTGTAATTGGGCGTCTCTGGATGTGACTGACACTCATGTTGCCGTAAGCAACATTTACAACCCAGTGCACAACTCATCTAACCTTCTATGGTTAAGCGTCTGTCTAATTATGCCTCATCCATTAAGCCCTTATGACTGACCAAAACTGTCGTTCGTGGATCAGAAGCTGTGCAGCACAATCATTAGCTTTTTTCCCCCATGTCCAGCAATGATGTGAATGACACTGCTGTGTCCAGTGTGTTTGAATTTTCACTGAGGCAGATGATCTTAAATCCCTGTAGTCCTAATGTTGCTTCCCTCCCCTCCCTCTTGTTATAAAACCTGAACACATACACTCTGCTGCAAAAACAAGTGAGAAAAAAAAATAGGAGGATGCGCCAGAAACTTGGCTTAAAAACTGTTACGAGGGACCGTTACATAAGGAATTCAGAAGCTTTAACTTTGTGAAATATTAAACCAGGCTGACATGTCTCAACTCTTCTCACAAGAGAAGCCTACACAAGAAGATATAAGTAGCAACACCTCCATGAGAGAAACAGTAAGTAATTGATGCCAAATTAAAACTAGGGGTGGTGAAAGAGTGATTCATTTCTGTTATTCCTCACACCTGCAAAGCTCCCAGCAGAACTGACAAACAGCTGCTCTCTGAAGGATTAGCTGACAACTAATCAGCAGCATGCAAGCTGGTGGAAAGAAGAATGTCTTAGTTCAGCCAAGCTCAGCTCAGCTCGGTTCGGTGGTTCGGCTCGCCACACCGACCAGTGTCTGCCTTTTGATTTAAGGATTGTTTGGGATTTAAACCAAAATAACAGATGTATAGGCTTTCTATTAGTCATGAGAAGCAATTCGGTAAAACAACTTTTGTTTCCAAGGACCATGTTGTCTGCAAAATACTTTTTTTCCCCTTTAATAACTGATACATTTCTATGTGATGTTATTTTCCTGCCTGCATAGTACTGACCTCTGTTGGTGGGTATATGGCAGCACAGAGGTGGCCCACTACATTCAACACTTCTGATATAAAATACTGATAAACCAATTTCTGAAAATTATTTACTATAGGATTGTTGTTCACAGAGGATTTTGAAATTAGAATCAATGAGCTACTACTTTTTTTATCCTATCAGTAGTGCTGCATACCAACACTGTAACAATCAATTTTCCTTATAAAATGTACAGTATATGGCCTTTAATAGCACATATAACACATACGCATCTGTGGTCAGGTGGATTATTGGATGCTGACTATTGGCAGGCTAGTAGGATTAGTTAGCTGAGCACATCATCCCCCCAACAAGTTGAAATAGAAATGAGGCCTTTAATCCGAAGTGGAGGAGGCATTGGCACAGAGCGGAAGGAGAACGAGAATATGCAATTTGGTATTGTTCCTCAGTTTTGTAATCCACCATTATAATAGCACTCTGTATGCAATATAGCCTACCCGTGAAAAATAAGGCCCAGGCAGTCTGTCTCACTGACCTATAATAATTTAATCCTTGCCGAGTGACATAGTTGATGGACCACAAAAAGTATGACTGGAAACAGCCATGGCTTCACTTTTCAGAGTTTCACACATTATGCAAACTCAGGAAAGTCATTGACTCACTCCATTATGTCAGTGATGCCAGATAAACAGCTGAATAAATGTATGTGCAGTTACATTAAAAATTAAAAGGTGAGTGTGTATGCAATTGACCCGACTGGCCTCAGCAGTTTCATACTATATGATTGGACGATATATCCAGCCCTCTGGCTTAACTCTCAGCTCAGAGTAAAGCTATATATTTAAAGAGTGCGGTTTGTATATATTTAGTGAAGTAAATACTTAACAGACTAACACCCAGTGGATATTGGTTAAACTAATTCCTCTGCTGATGTGAAAATACACTGAGTTCAGCACAAAACTCAGTCAATAAATGCCCATATAGCATTCATTCATGAAGCTGTGGTTGCGCTGTCTAGTTTTATTCATGGTCTATTTTTGTACACTTGGATTCATGCCAGTTTACACTCCTTCTAATATGCTGACACTGCCATCTAATGGTTTTCAGTGGAACCGCATGCTGTGCATGCGCTATATCCTTTCTCCTATACATGGATGGATACAACCAGTGGTGGCAAGTAACTAAGTACATTTATTCAAGTACTGTACTTAAGTATAGATTTTAGATACTTGTGCTTTACTTGAGTATTTCCAGTTTTTGCTATTTTATTCTTCTACTCCACCATAATTCAGAGGACAATATTGTACTTTTCCCCCACTACATTTATTTAATAACTTTAGTTACTAGTTACTTTGTGGATTCAGATTAATAATACAAGATATAATCAACAAATAAAGTATGGTGTACTAGGTAAGATGACATTTTATTAATCCCAAGGGAGATCAATGAAGCTACCCAACCTTTACCAGCTCCAACATGTACACATTAATGCATCAATAATTACAATCCAATTATATAATATACATTTTTCTGAAATGGGCCATTATGCATAATGATTACTTTACTTTTGGTACTTTAAGTATATTTTGATGCTACTTTCATTATTTTACTCACTTTTTCACATTCTGAATGCATGACTAGACTGTGGGGAATTTCTTATGGATATTATGGCATATTATAATAAACAGAAGCTTAAGAAATATGCAGTACTTATTGCATACTAATGATCATTATCATTGGAGTTTTATTTGGCCTTATAAGTTGTGTTTCATTCATAAAGTAGCTGGTTCTGAATGAAAATCAATTCATTTTTTAATTACTTGATTTCTGAATATATATATTTCACACTACAGAGAGTTCACCTGATTTAAACATCAAATCTCGCCTTCTCTAAAAGGCACTCCACTTGTTTTACACATGAAGATCATCTTACTTGTCATAAGGAGTACAACCTGTTAAAACCTGTGCACAATGTCTTCTGTGGAGGGATCTTTCTGAAGTAAAAATAATAACCCTGGTGATGTCACCAGAGTTAGACTACACATCTCTAATAGACAGCAGCTGACAATATACAATATCTTTGTTGAACATGACTTCATTGTTGTCTACCAACAGAATGCATCATTAGGGATAAGTAGCTGTTGTCGCATGCTGAGACATTTTTGTTTTCAACGCTGTTTTTGCATCTTAATTGGAACAATGTCACATCGTACAAAAACACAACAGAGGAACAGATTATATGTCTGTATTTATTTTCATCAGAACACAATTTTAATCATTGTAGCAGTAGTTTTCATACTTTTCGAAAAGATCATGACTTGTGAGACTGTTTTATAAATCATTTCATCAAAGTTGTTTGTAAAAAAATTAAAGAAGTTACTTGAACTAAAGCATCTATAATATTACAATATACTGGTAGTATAATAGTAATCATTATAATCATAATCGCAATGATACTTCTATATGACTTTGAACCTTTTTCATTTCTATAATCATAAATCTTTCGCTTTCGCACACACAGAACCACAACCTTTCACAATAAGGTTGCGAAGCTGAGGACAAGTCTATTGGTTAAACCTCACCACATCAATGATTTCAGACGCTCGAAATAAAAGTAAAAAGAATTAGAAGAAGAAGAAGAAGAAGAAAGTAACAACATGACATCAACTCAAAATACACAAGGGAACCTGGACGCAAAGACATACATTGTTCAGCATACTAGGGAACATATTTACAACCAAAAAAGGAATGGGCTTCTGCATAGATCCACAGGATAGCGAACGGAACTATTGTGAAAACAGAGAGAGGCTGAGAGGAAGTGAAAGAGAGCAATATTTGTGTACATACCATTTGGTGGTGGGTGCACAGGAGATTAGGGGCAAGTGATACATAGTCTATATGTGCAGGGGTAAAACACAAATTTAGTTTTTGTAGGTTGGTGTGTTATGGAATGTGACAGACCATACCCTACGACTGCTACAGACCCTACACAATTTCTTCTCAGTATAATGCAGTAAAAAATTGACAAACCAAAACACACAAAAAGTAAAATTATCACAGCAGAGTAACTGTTGCGTGCATGCCTGCATTACCAACAAAAGTCAAATCAGAGATTTACATCAGTCAAATCTAATTCTATTATTGTTAGGAAGAACCCTTGCACACACAAATGTCCATCCTTGGTGCAAACATGTCTGAAGGGGCATGAAGGACAACACATGTGCACAGCATTCGCACCCATGCAGCCACAGTGAGGATGCATTTCCGTATGTAAAGCAGACATGGCCTCTGCATGACTTTTGAATGCAGGTTTATTGTATGAACACATGTACAACAGTTGGTTTGTGATGGCTGTTACATCACAGCATGGCCGCTGACATGATAGGAAGAATGAAATCACATGTATGTCTTCAAGAGATCCCTTACATGTGTTTATGGTGAGGGTTGTGTGAGGTGCAATCCATATATTGCATTAACATGGCACATTTCTACGACACTGACAGACCCTGTTTTCCTCCTATTTCCCCATTATGTTTGAGCATGAAAAGCAGCGTCTCATATCAGATTTGAAATGGGTTTATTTTACTCAAATCAGGGTATGCTTTGGCACCAGTTTCAGGTCACTGTCCACTTCATTCTCCCTGACCTTCTGTGCACTGCCTCTGAAATCTCATTTCAAACAAGGGTTGGGGGAATTATTCTATTAGACAGGCGCAGAGAAAACAGATCTACCCCTACCCTCGTCTGTTTTGGGTCTTGGGGCACTGACACAGTTATTACACATTGTGCAGTACAATGGTTTCATACTACAGTCCATGCAGCTTTAGGGCTGCAGTGAATAATGCGACAACTAATGTAGCAGGTCCCTACGGGTCCAAAGACAGTGGTGGTTTGCCACACCTGTCCTGCAGGCCCCAAGGTCGTGGCAACGCTAATGAGCTCTCCAGAGAACACACAGCAATTAGCAACATGACACAAACAGACATACATACGCTGACGTACACACACACACACACACACACACACACACACACACACACACACACACACACACACACACACAACAGCACACTTTTACCCACAGGCCCTTAACTTTTTCTTCCAGAGCTCACCCTTCCTGATTCCTTTGTGTATATGACAGTCCTTGTGTGGTAGGTCTTCAGCAGCAGTAGCAGTATAAAAGAATAAAAGTATCTCCATCTACTGGTGGCCAATAGAATAGCAGCATTTATGTATCGCTGAATGCGGTCATTCAAGATGGGCATGGGTGTGCTGTGCTGAATGACAATGAGCAGTTATGTATTTCATGCAAGCAGGAATGATAAAGTCTAGAGTGGGGCAGGGTCTAAACAGCATAAGTGTCAAAATAAGTTAATATACTGGTTATATAGACATGGTGTGAATAAAGATGGATTTTAAATCCTCATATAAGCTGTATAATAAAATTCTTGACATCAGATATTGGATTGGACATCTCATTTAAATAATCAACATACTTGAGCGTGGAAAAAAATGCATTTAACAACATTATCTTCAAATACCTGATCTCACAGCCTTGTTCATTGAAAAAGACAAAAGAACATCTAGAAACTAAAGAAGAAGTCAGCCCTTAAGGTCACACCAATCCCTTCTGTCCACACGCTGGTCAACATTTAAAAAATAAACATACAGTGTCAGCTGACTTAGACGATTATCAGTTTATGCCATTAGCTCCATGCTCCTCTCTCTGAAATTGTTTCTGTTCCTGCTCTCCAGTAACAACCAGTGGAATGCCTCTGTACTGCAGGTGTACGAGTTTAAAAACAAACAGGAAATGAGCCAGAAACAGGAAATTAGCCGTCTTTTCTTCTACAATTTGGATGTGCATGTTGTTAAGTGTGTCTGACTGTGTTGATGATAATGTTTGTACTGTATATCTTAATAAGCCCTTTACTTAATGAGACATGAGTTTGATGTTTTGAGGAGAAAAGTACAAGACAGTGGTCATGCTACAGGGGCTGATTCGGGATCAGATGTGGTGCGGAAGTGGGGCTGAGGACAATCAACAAAGAGGCTGTCATAACCTTGCAGAGAGCCTCCACATGCAGTTCATGAAAATAGATTACACACTTTGATTCAACAGAAACAAACTGACCATTTTGAACAAACTGTCTCTGTGTTGGTGATATGTAGAATGTCATTCTGTGTATTGTATGGCCAGGGAGCGGGGTCATAGTGTAATATACCTATTAGTGGTCAGGGGACTTTCCTTCACACTACTGCAGGTAGCTTGCTACCTTTCAAGACATTGACATTCTGTCTTTATCGTAACTACATGGGACTTGTGTACCAGTTAAAAAAAGTCCTTAAAGGTAACATCCAGTCATAATGTTTCTTGTGAATAAAAAGGCCTGTGGTTAAAATGACACCTGAGATGTAGATGTCAGTATTGGTTTAAGGGCAAACAGTAAATTCAGTTTTTGTTTTCAAGCAGAAGTGAAAGAATTATTTATTTATTTGTACACAAACTGCCGGTCACATTTGATTATTAATAAAAGCAGAGAGAAGGAAAGAACCAAGGCTCTTGAGGCAGAGGGGACAGAGGAACCTTCAGTAACCAGAATTTTGTATGTTGCAAACATTATTTTGACTGGATAGTACCTTTTAAAATAACAAAAGCTTCTTCATCTGGATCGACAGTGAATAATATATATTGATCCTGAGCTAAAATTCTCATGTCAGTTAACTTTGCTGAGCAATGTTGATGAAAAGTGACCAGAATCCGAATGGGGGGGGGTTTGGTAAAATGCCTTAAATAACATCTTTGGTTAAGACAAGCTTAACACAGTTTCATGTTTTGTTCTGTGAGATAAAATTACACTATCTGTGCTTTTTTTTTTAGCTTCCTGTGCGCTAATTAACAAAATTGCTAACAGGTGGCTAACTGTAAAAACTGAACTACAGAGGATCTATTGCAAAATGTTTGTTATTACCCCACCTTTAATACTTGACAGTTATTCCAAGTATAATATTTTAACTAAATAACTAACATTATTAAAAGGTAATGAACCAAAACATTTACCTTTTTTCCTTGACCCTCCTAATTTTGCTCATGTCAGTGCAACATGAGGAGTGCTAATCCCAATGCTTTAGTTTAGCATCTTTAAACCATCATTCATCACATAATATACAGACTCGTCAGAGAATCCAGATGACAGCTAAAATCATCATCATTTAAACATTTTTATATTTATTTAGAATTTGTTATTATGTAAAAACCCTATCATAGTGTTAGCCTGAACCAGGATCATTCTGGTTTGTTAGAGCTTGGGTCTTATTTTTATAGTTTTGGCCATCAGTTCTATTGGTTATGATAACATTTTACTCAACAAAGTAACACGTTAACATCGCTGCAATGAAGTCCAACGGGACAAGAAAACCAGGGGTCAGATGATAAGACAAAGCTATCAGTCCAGGTTATCTAAATCATTGTATTTGGTGTGAAAACTAACTAAGTTAGTTCACTCGAAATGTTCATAATAAGCTCTCATTGCACAGGAAAAAACTGTGTGTGCGCACTCAGCCTTCATTTTATATACCATATAAGTTTGGATAACTTGACTGCTCGTGTCTCTTCCCACGTCAGACTTCGTTTTATCAGTGTCGTCGTCCCATTCCCGGAAAGCAATAAACATGGTGAGTACAGTGCTGTGATAGGAATCATGGTCAAAACTATGAAAAGAAGACTCAAGTTGTAATACAACCGAGACATCCTTCAAGGCTTTGAGCGTTGGTGACATTGAAGGAATGCATCCTGTTTGTTCCTGATGTTTATCACAGTTTAGCCAGGTGTTAGCTTTTTACTGATGCTAATTACAGAAATATTATCTCACAAAACAAAGTGAAGGAAAACCATAAACCTGTGTTAAACACAATGCTTATTATCGACATCAGAACCACATTCAAAACCCAGTTAAGTTTTAATGGAATTGTGGCCAACAAACCAGCACGGCAGAGCTCAGTGACATCTGAGGGGGCCTCCATAAAAACATCACCCCTGCACCGGCCTGTTAGGTAGACTTTTAGGGCACGTGTCAACAACACACACTCATCCTCTCATACACACACACACACACACATACACACATGTGTAAAGACATGCATACAAGCACACACATGCCCATGCATGCTCACACATGGGAAACACAAACCATCACGCACACACACAACCTTGTAGCTAATTATTTTTTTACACATTATCTGTCTTATTTAGAGAGCACATTTTCTTCCTGTGTGAGAGATCCAGAAACAAACACAAAGGATGAACATTAGAAAGAGAATATGATTGTGTTATTCCATAGTCAGCCAGTGCAACAGAAACCATTAATTGGAACACAGTGTAAAAAAGCGTAGTGAGAGAAACTCAGCCATGAGGAAGCCGACCTTCCCACTCAACAAAGGCTGTGGCATTGTTCCCTTTCTATCTAAGGGACTGGTCGAGTCCCTTAGTATGTCTGTTTGTTTACTTATTTATCTGTTTTGATTGATTTGTGTGTCTTTCGTCTCACAGCGTCCCACATTCTCCATTTGCCAGAAAGCGTTGCAGAATGTCCACAGGTACACAGCTCCAGCCGTTAGCACAACTGTGGCTGTATTTTTCCACATCGGTTGCCATGGTGAGGGAATCCCCCACCTCAACAACCTCACCTCCTCCTGGCAGCTGTATCACTCCTCGTTGGCAGGGCTCTCCTCCAGAGGCGTGATGGCGGGGAGGCCCAGTCCTGTTGCATTGTAGGATGCAGTGAGGCTGGCAACAGTGTGTAGGAGGACGAGGACCAGCAGGCAGAGTTTGAGCCGGCTGTTACAGAGTCTGCAGGTTGCCGAGGAGCTGAGGGAGGTACGGTGCTGGCATGGCGGGTGAGTTCTTTTCAGGGTCCCCCGGGAACGGTTGTCCACTTTCAAGTCCCACCGCACGTCACAGCACTCTGCATCCGGGTCCACACCTGATGGATAGTCCTCCAGCAGTCCTGGGGGTTGTTTTGGGGGAAGGGGGTGGTGGTGGTGGTGGTGGTGGAGATATAAACAGTTAGCTCACAGCTCACGTTTCCTTAAAGATGCTGCATACAATAGCATTTTTTATAAATCCTGAACTTTCTTCCTGTTACAAAAAGAGTATTGCTGCTTGTTCAGCCTCCCCCCCAAACACTGCTTTGAGAATGATTTCAAGTTATGAACATGTTTAAATTATGGTTGGAAAGCACCAAGAGAGCTCAGTGTATTGCAATGTAAGAAAACACAAGCAAATGGGAAAAAAACAAGCAAATTAAGAAAGAAATTCACCAATTTGACATCACATGCACAGCATAAAGAAACACTCTGCAAATACATAAAGCAGGGAACTCTAAAAACTGACGAATACTCTAGTAATTAGAAAAAGGCTAACACTGGATGTGTAGCCAATATCTCCATTCATATCATGTCGTGCTATCAGAATGTTAAAACTAAAGTAAACATTTTTAGCTAATTTTCCAACACAAAATCATGCATCCGCACATGCTCAGTTTCAACTGTCCTGTTTGATTTTGTTGGATTTGCAGTGTTTCTTAATTTGCTTGTGTTTTATTCATTTGCAGCTGGAGCTGAAACAAATATTCGAGTAGTCAATAAACAGAACATTTATAGTTGTTTTGATAATCAATCAATTTTTCAAATACAAAATCAAAGCAATTCAGTGGTTAGAGCTTCTCAAATATCAATATTTGCTGATTTATAGTCTTTTATTATAGTAAAATTAATGTGTGAATATGTCATCTTGGCCTTTGGAAAATTATGGTGGGAATATATACTGACATTTTATACACCAAATGATTAACTGATTAATCAGTAATAAAAATTATTGTTAGCTACAGCCCTGTTTGAATTGTTCTTTTCTAAATGTGACGTATGTGATATTTTGAAATGGTAAAGATGTTTTCTTTATTTGTTTGTGTTTTGTCACCAGGTTGTAATGAATGTGGGATTTTTTTATTCTACATGCTGCACCTCTAATGTCTCTTTTCTATTCTGCTCAGTAACCTAATAATATAATAATAACTGTGATTAGTCTTGCCTTTGCAACTAGGCCTACAGATATGCTTTTGTACTATCCTGTACATACTAAAGATACATTCAATATAGCAACAAAAAGCATTACGTATCAAAATGTACTGCATCGACAGAAGGACTGAAATCACAAACAGCTTTCTGACATTATAAGCAAAGAGGGTTTGTCACGGCCTGTGTGCATGCTAATGTGAGGAGAACTTTGAAGAAGTGTGTGCCCACACAGCACAGTTTGACTGTCAACAGCTTAACTGTGACAAGACGAACCATGTAATTACTACAAGTTTCTGACAAATCTGCATTTAGAGCGAGCATGTTTGCAGAGTTATTGACAAAATACACACATATACATGCAGAAGTGAAAGACGCAACCTGAATAGCTGCAATAGCTGTTGCTATCTCACTCACTTACTCATATTTAACCAGATGTTTGATTACTCTTTTGACTAATTGATTGCCACATGGTACAGCTTTTTTGGTGTTATTTTATGTTTTTCTTATTGTCAGCAAAGCCCACAAAAAGACCAAAACCAATTAAGTAATCCAATGAACAAGTATTGTCAGTGTAGTCGAAGCCTAATATAGTTTATTCTGATGTGCCATAGACCTCCATAATTGTCCAAAAACTATTAAAAACACATCAATGAGCCGTACTGTTGCACTGACATTGTCTTTCTGTTATGATCTGTAGTCTTTGTCTGGTTTCCTTGTCTTCCTAGTCTTGTCTCTTGTTTCCAGTGTTTTCCTGCCCTTGTGTCTCCCCTAGTCTTGATTGTCCTTGATTGTTTTCACCTGTTCCTCATTTCACACCTGCTCCTGATTCCCTTGTTAGTCTATTCCCTATTTATACTGGTCCCTGTCTTTTGTTCCCTGTTGGTTCATTGTCCTGTGCTTGGATGTGTTTTGTGCTCCTGTGCGGCGTCGTCGTCATGGATGATACTTCCTGTATTGGACTAATTTCTTGTGCTTCTACGTTTTATTGATTTTTGGATTTACCTGCTTGTTTGTTGCCTGCCCGCCTGCCCGCCTGCCCTCACAAGTAAGCGTTCAAATTAATCTTTCAAACTGCTTTGAGCCACCACAACTGTCTGCATTTGTGTCCTTCTCCTGCTTCTCCTACCCCACATCCTGACACCTTCATTACGATGAGTATGCGCTCTGTAGTTGATTTTAACTCAATCCCGCACACACAGTCTGCCGTAAATACTTACTAGTGCAGCAAATGTGTATTATTACGCAGCTGAAAATAGTCCTATTTACTCCTGTTTGAGTAAAATTTGCCAAAAACTACAGTTGCCAGCTGTTTTAAGAAATTATTTCTTCAGATGGAACAAATGTCACATACAGGCTGGGGAAATCTGAAACTATTATATACTAGAGATGGACTAACACATTGTTGGTTTTGGTCTTTTCCTAAGACTCGCTGATAAACGCAAAAAATACGGAATATTGCCAGCCTTATCTTTAACTTCAAAGACTGTCAAAAGCAGCCTTGTTTAGTATTTTTCAGAAATGCATACATCAGTACAACTGATTAATGGGAAAATGTACACAAACACTAATTTGAATATCTTGTCATACTGTACATGAATGCAACTTGATGATCAACATGACCACCAGAGGGCAGCATCAACATGTGATCTAAGTGTTTGTATTTGTATTAATCGTGTGATCGTGACAAAACTCTGCTCACAGCAATATTGTGGGGGACTCACCTTCCAGATACGTGGAGACAAAAAACTGGTTAAGCATTTATTTAGGATTCAGGTGTTTGTCCTGAAACACAGAGTCCTATATGCTGTTCAATACAGACAGAGCATACAGACTTATTGCCACAGTGCTCCATTGGGAAGCTGCCTCTTAGTGCTGTGAGTAATTGGCAACAACTTGTTGCTATGGTGTATCACCCTGTTAGTCTGGTGATTAGACAGAACATCCTGTAACTGTAAAGTCAAGTGTTCACTGTGTGTCCATCAGAGGTTGTGTGTCCTAACGAAGTATCATTGAGCAAGACACTATGCTCCCTTTGTGCTCACTCTGTGTTCACTCATTGTACAGTAAGTTGATCAGGCCAAGAGCATGATCTACAGTACACGTGACAGGCAGAAGCAGTACAGGTTGGACAAGCTTGTTACTCATAGCTTTGAATGGCCAGGATTTGGGAAAGTAATGCTCTTTTATTCCTCAAATAGTCAACAAAGCACTTGGGCCAACTCCTCAGTGCCTACTTTAACCTTTTTTTTAAAATATGGTTAAAAGAAAACAGACAAAAGAGTGCATACACTGTAAGATTATTTTTTGTACCTGTGCATATAAAACTGGGACTGCCTCCATGAATGAGATCATCATTGTCGGGCAGGACGAAGGGGCACCGCTGCTGCACCTCCAGGCAGTACTGACCACAGGGGATTCGCTTACTGCAGTGCATCTGGGTGGTCTGGAAGTACTGAGAACACAGCCAGGGCTTATAAACCATCTAGGTGGGAGACAGAGAGGTGAGGGCAGGAGAGAGAGAGGGACAGGTGGAGGGGGTGCAGAGAGGATATTGATGAGTTAGGGAGGGTTGCGTTGGATGATGTGCATATACACGCATGCACACCCTCACATGTACTGTATGTGCATCATCCATGACCTCTACATGTATTGATTCACACAGGACTGAGCAGATATCCTGATATCCACTGTTTAATGAATGTGGCTGTTGCTGGGCAGTCATCACTTGGTCAGTCAACATACAGAATTACCCAACATCCTCTGAGTATCCTACTGTGGCTGCATTTCACAGATTTCAGAATGATAACTCTTGTTTTTACACACATTGATCCTCAAATGGATTACACAACACATGTTCCACTATTACTATACACCCTGAGTAAAATGTAATGCACAAGACCTGCAACTTGTTTTAGCGCTTAAAATCGCAATCTATACTTTAATCCTAATGTAAACATATTAGTATCCCCACCACCAAAAATCATAACAAAAGATTAGACCCTGTTATCCTAGATCCCATATTAATACAGGGACTAACAGAGATAACAACTAAATCTAAGTTCAGTACTAATGTTTTCTGAAGCTATTTAGGTTTTGTTTACATTTGTCTGTAATGTAAAATGGGTCTACAGTATAACAATCAATTACGATCCAGAGAATCAAACAAAAGTTGTCTCATAACTGAGCAAACTCCATCCACTTAGGGAGCCCATGAGATGTGGTTGAAAGCTAGTAAGTGGGCTTTTAGTAAAATTTTTTTTTTTTTTTTTTGTCAAACAAAATGCAGATTTTTTTTTTTTTTTTTTCCCCACTAATACTTCTCAAATTATGTGGTAAAAAATACATATTGGGGCTTTACTTTTTGGAAAAAAATGTGATTATGAGAAATAAAAAGCTTTGGGCAGCCACTCTGTCAGAGTCACAACAGAAAGGGCAACCCATGAATTGTTCTAAAAAAAATCAACAATGTCACCTGAGAAGGTAATACTGAACTTATGATCAAATGTAGTTTTCCACATTGCGTGAAACGCGTTGATTTTCTTGTGAATCCCTTGCACGAGGATACACAATTTTAAACCAGCATGGGGAAGGCCAGTAACAATAAAAACCATAAAGAAAGGCCTTTACAGTGTGCAAATACATTGAATGGCTATTGCTGAAAAAAGAAATCAGACTTAGCTTTTAAAAACGGGTTAGATATAATAAAATCATAAGGCATAATTTGAGATGTATAGTAAATTAGCACATCACAAAGCAAAAATCAAAACACAGAATTGGATGACCTATCACTACCAAATTCATTGACAGCTCTTTTACATAATACAGTATCAACAGTAGACACCAAGTTTTTAATGGTACTGTATCTGAAGCTTTTAGGTTTGTTCACATCAGTAATGTTTGTGAACACAGCAGAAAAACAGGTGTATAGTTTGAATTATCATCAGTTCACAAACATTCAATTCAACATTTGTGTTAAAACAAAGTTGTAAATTATTCTTTTTTTATTATGTTTGTGAGATTAGCTCAAATGTACAGTATATGGTCAAACCAGGGCCTGTATTATGTAATGTTTGTGTGCGATAATTTGGTAATTTCTCACCCATTTTCTCAGCTCTACAAGTGCACAAGTGGGGACAAATGATTACTTAGCGCCTTATTTTTCTATTCTCACGCGATAAGGTGGTCGCCTCATTTTGCGGTATTATCACCTGCAGCAATTAGCTGGTATTTCCTGTGAAACACTCCAGGGACTGTGAGGCAAGCTAGCGCCTGCTGTGAGCTAATCATCGCGCTTAAAACAGTGCACCAAACCATAGATCATATCACTCACCCATAGATACTTGTGTGTGTGTGTGTGTGTGTGTGTGTGTGTGTGTGTGTGTGTGTGTGTGTGTGTGAGTGAGAGAGCAAGATAGAATGTATGTTATATTTTTATAATAGTAATGTAGAGCTTCTTCTGAATTACACACATAAATACCAATAAAATCACATCAAAGAAGAAATATACACAAGCACACAATGAAATGTAACGATTATTATAATTAAGCCGGAAATATACCTAACAAACGTTTTAGACAGGGAATCAAAAAAGACTGCATGGATGTACAGTATGAGTACAAAAGCTTACTTTCTGAATTGAACTGTGGATGTAGATGGTTGCAGTCAGCCAAGATGTGAGTAATGTAAAGCAGTGGAGGGGACAAGAAGAAATATTGAAATACAATCCTCAAGGGTGACTATCATTGACATTGCAGGCATTGTCTGGGATAACACAGCTAATAATGATGATTTGTTGACTTCATCAAACATCATTGAGGGGCTTATTATACAAACACACTACACAATGGTGTAGCTATCACTTTCCTTTTGCATTACTATATAAGGCTACTATATACAAGTCCTCTAATGCATTTCAATGCAAAGGTATGTAATTTTCCTTGACTACTCTGTATATGTTTATTTCATTTTACAAATGAGTTTGCATATAAAGGGGCAAAAGAGAACGCAATATGTGATTCAGATGGGGGACAAAAAATGCAATGGATTAGAGATTGTCTTTGATTCATGTTCACAAATTATTCCGAATGTGGGGGCTTCATTGCTGTAGGTTAATGTTGCTGGAATAACAAGTTTAACAATTGCCTTTAATGTGACAAGTACCTATTGTCTGATACTCAAATATCCTTTGTGCTTCTAATGGCCACACTGAGATGTTGGTAGCATGTGAAGTGTATCATATCATTATGTCATTATATAAATATGGCTTCAAAGTAACTGCGCAATTGAATCATCTGTCATGTACAGTTTATTGTAGACTGAGAGGCATACACAATATGCATGACTGAACCCGTGCACATACAGACATTCTGCACACATTCACCGATACTGTACAGTAAATTGCTGTGCACTAATAATTAGATTTCCAGTCGAAGATAAGGTTGGTTCCTGAGGACACCACACACACTCTCTAATCTTTCATTGTGTAAATGTCACAAATGAAAGCATATTCATATGACGTAATATCACATCTTCTACGCTTTAGAGTCATATTTTTAAATTATTAACATACTGTGCGTCTGTGTATGTGTAAGTGTCCACGTATGTGTGAGAGTACGTGGTAGTCTTTTGCATTTTGCTTGTGCAACACGTTTTCCATTTCATGTCCTCCTGTTCCCGGTGTTTGAACAACTGCTCATCCTGTAGCTGTCAGTGTGTGGAGATAAAGATGAACTGAGCGAATTCAGCAACGTATCACATTACACTAACAATGTCATTGGCAATGAGCGTCAAGTAGTGTCTGCTTTGGTATTTACCAGACATTTCCCACACTCAACAGAATCTCAGAAAACAATGTTAAAGTCAAGGTCTGTCTGGTCATTTGCACCGAGGCTCAGACATGAATCAAACAATCAAAAGCTGAATAATCAATAACATCACAACTGAAGAGATTATCTTTAAACACCGCCTGAAGCAGCCCCTTAGCTTTGAATTGAGCCTATAGAAGAAAAGGTCTCATACAAGTGGCAACCATTTTCCCATCTGTTTCAAATTTCCTTTTATCACAACTCAAGTCAATGTTTAGTAATGCTTATTTACAAGGACAGAGAACTACAGTAGGCTAGATCTAGGTGACACCTATGCGGCTGGAACAAAAAAGGCACACGTGCCATAGGAGCCTGTGAGTCAACAGATGTGCAACAGATGTGGTGTAGAAACCACGGCTCTTTTTGGCCCTTTGCCACACAGTCATGTCCTTTTGCACTCAGTCCCAGTTAGTGAAGCCCACTGCTGCTGCTGCATACGAGATCTCCACTCCTTCAACCATCAGTCTCGGTAGACCCATGACTAGTAGTTTATCATCGTCCTGTCAAATCTCAGAGAGGGAGAAAGAGACAGCGAGTGAGAGAGATGGGGAGAGGAGCGTCATGATAAAGATAGTGGTAGGAGGGACTCTTTCTCTCCTTTTATATAACTTTTTTCCAATCTGGTGTGTTCTTTCAACATCCTTGGGGAGAGAGTAAAATACTGCCTTCTCCTCAATCACTGACTCAGAGTTAGAGGTCAGCCAGCTGGCTCTGAAATTTTTATTCTCCTTTTTCTGTCACCTTTTGCTTCGTTTTACATCTCCCATTCGCTTTTGCTGTCTTAACTCCTGTCATTGTGTCATCTTTCTCATTGAGGGTGCGACTTCGATACAGTCTCACACTACCGGCCTCATGCTTTGACTTGCTAGTGATGCTTTTACCGTAAAAGTTCAGATAGAAGCACCCATGAAAAACCTAAAAAAATGTATTTTCAAACAACATATTTGTGTTATACTTGCTAGTCTGTTGCTCCTTTTTTTTCTATCACTGTCAATAAAACTCAACAATTCCTGCAGATGATTAAAAAAAAAAAAAAAAGCCTATCAGGAAAGGAAGGGATTATGTCAGTTGAGTTGCTCAGAGACTTTTAATGTGAAACATCTATACAGGAGGTGTTGAGTGTTCGCAAGTTCAACTGGAATAAATCAGTAACAGAACAGCAAACCGCAAACAGCATCAACACCAAAATAAAATGGGAGCAGAGCAGAAAACAGACATTTGTCTTTGAAATATGTTAAAATATATCTTAAAGGTAAATAAGGCCAGCCAATTGAGCATTAATGGTAAAAATGTTTGGCTGAACATAAACTATGACAGTAGTTATTTATTCCTCAGGTATGAAATGTTTTCAGTTTTACCATTCTTAAATTTTGATGTCAGATTTTATTGCAAAATGCAGATGGCACACAGACAGATCAGGTAGAAGAGAGGGTTGTTCGGTAATCGTAGACAATGAATCGCAAAGTGCTTCCATGCATGTATGTGGGGGAAGGGGGATGTAAGTTACTTTGGATAAAAGCATCTGCCAAATTAATGTATACACATGTAATGCATGTAAATGGATAGAATAGAAATGGAATGTAAAATGTCCTCATGGAGATAAAGAATAAATGTATAAAGTGGGTTGGATTATAGGTTGACCATTTTCCAAGTACCTTATCTAATTTTACCTTAGCTTTACCTTATTTCCTCAGCAATTGCACAATGCAAAGAGATATTTAAAGGCAGCATGAATGCAGTCAAAGTCAATGAAAAGACAGTGGCGTGAAAGCACATCTGCTAAAGTTGAAAATAACAAGAATGGCATGAGTGAAAATTTCTGGTCGTCTGAGTTGTCTGACTCTGCAGAGACCATGGACTGTATAAAGAGAGATATCAGCAGATAAGAGAGGGTCTTGGCGTAAATTAGAGAAACTAGAACTCCTGGTTTATCTGCTCTAAGCAATCACTCAGAGTTGGTGCTTGTTGTCACAGCAAAAGCCAGCCTGGAAACTTGTTCATTGCTAGGGGCCGAAAGACATTCAAAGCCAGATGAAAGTTTGCTTTTGAAATTTTAAAATAAGTCAACTGAAAATATTTAGCTGATACTACAATCCAATCTTCAGCTCTACAATGCATATCATTTTGGAGTTGCAAAATAAAATATATGCCACAATATTTTGTTACACCTCACTCTCCTTCCTGTTCTCCACTGGTGTGCTTGCCTGTTGGAGATCTGCAGTGTTGAGACTCAGCTGTTTCCTGGATTGGATTATTTCATAACGATTAGGCTATTAAGGTTGTAATTGATGGAAGGCCTAATCCTGCCCTGTAGTATTGGTTTTAAGTGGCCCCGGATGGCCCTGCCTTGTCAGTGCCTCGTCTTTAATGTTTTATCTGGACTTGTGGCTCTGGCTAAACTACTGACAGAGGCTGAGGGAGCTGGTAGCAACACACCAGATTACTGCAACTCCTTCCTCTTCAACATGCAGTACAGTAGGGCAGCGCTACAGAGAGGCACTGACACACATAAACACATGAGCCACCTTGTCAATTAACACAGCCAATCACTGCTTCACTGCATTTAGGGTATCCTCTTTTCTTTTATCCTCTTTTCTGCTCTGTTTATTTAAATGATCCTCGGCTTAAATAATGGGCCAGGACAAGTGTACAGCACAATAGCCTGGTATTAGCATCCTTTCAAGTTGTGTCAGGCTGGGGCATGGGAGTAGAACAGCAGAAGGTAATTGTGAAAACGGAATGAATTCAAGCCTCATCGTCTCTGCTTTTTACCCACTTTCACCGGAAATTTCTTTTGGTTTTCTGATTTTTACACTGGTTTAAACTGATTATCATCCAGACTTTGTCTCCACGCACCAAAACATTGTTAGGTCTCCTGCTGCTAAAAGTACTTTACAGTCAACAAGCACCTCTAAGAAAATCTCTAGAGAAAGAAAGTGTCTTTTGAATTTTTCTGGCAATTTTAACACGTTTTTTTAAAAGTCTATATAAAGCTTTTTTTTTTTAATGTTGAAATAAATTAATGGACCCTATGCACTGTATACTGTCCACAGAAGAAATTGTAATTTCCTACACCCTGTCCACAGAAGCACAGATTATCATTCTGCATGCTCTCCACAGTGCTGATGAAATGAGCAGTCCATTCAAGCAGTGACACAAAGGCAGTCGGAGCTGTAAGGGTCGAATGGAGGGTGTTCTTTAGTAGGAGCCAGCATGTAAACTATTACTTTAATTCCTACAGTAGCAGCAGCAGCAATGCCCCATGGGAGTTCCTCTATAAGATGGGGCTGAAGGGTCGTAGCAAAGGTTACACCAAATCTAATCTGGAAAAACAACATCCGCACGTCAGTAAGTCAATGACTGTAATCAAGCGTGAACTCAAACACAAAGAAACAGACCATTGGTCTCTGAAAGGAAAGTGCATACATAAACAATTCAATATCATTGCAGAAGTAGCCTACTATGTAACATGTAATTGGCTGTGATCTACTTATGTGCATTTGCTTGTGTACAGTGAAAAAATGCATGTGTGTATATTGACTAGCCTGGGGCGCCAGCATCTGGCAAGCATACAAACTGTCACCAGCAGTTATATAGAGAAAATTGAAACATAGCTAATGATCTAAACAACAAGACAGACATGAAATAAACAGGCAGGTTCAGCCAAGATGGATAGAGGAGCCAATGAGAATGTAATAGTAAAACAAAAGGACTATGCTGCTGGCAGACAGAAGCTGCAAACACAACACAATACATTTTTGATTGAAAGTGAAGTGACGCAGAAAGCACTCATGCAACTCCCTGAGAGGCACCTATTCAATTACATTCATGTAACATTTGAATGAGTGTGTGGACACATGAGGCCTGGTTTCTCAATAATGACCCACCTGCTGTTTGTGGTGGATGCACAACAAAAACATTTGCACATGCAGCAAACACACAAATGCGATCACCGACAGCTAAACACCACCTCATATCTTTTAATATGGGTTGCTCATTTAGCAATCAAAAACCATGCTAATGTAATCACCACATGCCAGGGACATGCAGTATTATTCCGAGTGAGGTTATTAAAAGGAGAATGCATCCAAAACAGAGAAACTGAGGTGTGTGTGTGTGTGTGTGTGTGTGTGTGTGTGTGTGTGACAAAAAAATAAATAAAAATGGAATAACCTCAGACAGCACAAAGTTCACCAGACTGTTATGCTGAGACGCTTGACAGGCCATGTTTCAATGATTCTCAGTGAAAAGGAAAAAATACAACAATCATTATGGGCGCTGAATCGCAAAGTAGCAGCTGTACAGGGTTACATGAAAAATGAATGAACGAAAGATACAGTCATGGCAGTGTGTGAATTAATAATGAAAGAATGAATTTCCTCCATGCAGGAGGTGTTCACTGTCTACAAGAGTGTGTCAGGTGGTGCTCTGCGCTGCCCTCTGAGCCCTCAAGACGATCCATTTCAGGTCCTGCTGTCAGGATGTCATTCTGTCTGGACCACTTATCACCCAGCTCCCGTCAAACACATTTATAAACATGAACTATGTGAGAGAAATTGCGCAGTTTTTGAAAACATCTTTCAGTGTAATTCTATGAAGGTGATGATTCTTGTACAGTATTGTGTTATAAAAGAAAACAAGTCTGTGGTTGGTGTGTGTATCTGCCTGCTGCGTATGTGCTTGGTGTGGAGTTCAGCTCAGCTGTACCACGTGCTGATTCTACCTGTAGACAGACAGCTTTCCTTTCGGACTGAGAAGACAAGAGGCAAAAAACCTCCTGTCACAATGCAGAGACAGAGAGCGTGCAGATAATGAGAAATTATGGATGTGAGGGTGGAGATGGATGAAGCAGAAAGAGGACATTTTTTTTACAAGCAGCACATCCATATGCACAAAACATTTGCCCTAAAACTCATTTTGTTGATTAATCAAGGTTATCTGGATGTAATTCATCGGCGCTGTCATGCTGACACTTACACTGATAATTAATTTGACAAAGATAATTATCAGCAAGATGGGCCTACTGTGAGTGAGAGTGATGAATCAACACCCACTGCAGTCATACAGCCTGCTGTTAGCTCTACCAGGCCATGCTTGTATGCATGTGCGTGTACCTGCAGCTAAGTTATTAACTCTCTTTGCCTCTGTGGGGTCCCACTTCTGCATCCCCAGCCATGCAAACCTGTTAAATAATGTAAGTAATCCCAGCACCAGACAACTGTTCACCATAATTATACAGTATCACAGCAAGATCCCTTTCTCTTCGCGGATCTGCTATCTCTCCTGCTGCTACCCATGCCACCTCACCCCCTCTCCACCACCCTTGTCTCCCTCTGCAGAGTGTACTGCAGCATTTGGATGAAAAATGGCCTTGAAGGGGGGGCTGGCGCAAGGTTGCCAGCAGACACATAACAGATATGCACACTCACCTTCAGAGACACACTGTGATCTCTTTCTAGCCTTGCTGTGCTATTTCTCTAGCTTGCTCTCGTTCTGTCTCTTTTACAGGTAAAGAAGCGCACACACAAACACACACACAGGCATATAGAACAAGAGCGAATGAAAGAGTTAGAGCCAGACAAGGAGGGATGGTGGTGTCATCAGCAGGTCTTAACAGTATTAATAACCTACAGTTGTCAGTAGCTTGTTATCAGAGGGTTTTCCTCTCATGGGTGCCTCTGACCCAACCAGGCCAGCCATGTCAGGCCCTGTGGAGCCTTTTAAAAGGGGACTTGAAATTGAGCCCATGTTCTAAACTGGCCTCCTACTTTTTCAGTTGAATACCTTTTTCAGAGACTCATAAACCAAATGGGCACAGTGTGCATTTGGCAGTGTTTGTATCTACAGTTTAGAGATGAGAAATCCACGCTGCAGTTAATTGATATATGTATATATTCTATTTGACACATATTCAAACATGCATATGTGTGCATGCACATACACAAAACCTTTCCGTTAGTAACTTCCCTCAGATAATTCCATCCATGTTCATTGGGCACAGGCATGAAAGATGAAGTCTGAGAGAAAGGAGGGAGGTGTCACTGAAGTTTATCTCTGCATTTGGTTGGGGGAGGGGATTCAAAGCTTTCTTCAAAACAATACAGGAGGGAAAAGCTGCATCTTTTTAATGTAAAGGTAAGATCCACGGGAAGCAGAGCAGAAGAAGGTAGAGGAACAGGCAACAGAAAGAGGACATAATCGAATGTCCACAACACTTAAAGAAAGTTCTGACTATTCCTCCACAACACTGTTGATATGATATGTGATCGCCGTGGGGGACCGGGGGTTTTACAAAAGCTTGTATACTGACTTTGTGACAGGTTGCAGGCATTTGGATACAAATTACAAATAGGAGCTAGTACATCCATCCATCCATTTTCTTCCGCTTATCTGGGTTCAGGTTGCGGAGGCAGCAGGCTAAGCAGGGTTGTCCAGGTGTCCCTCTCCCCGGCAATGCTTTCCAGCTCCTCCTGGGGGATCCCAAGGCATTCCCAGGCCAGATGAGATATATATAATCCCTCCAGCCTGTTCTGGCTCTACCTCGGGGCCTCCTACCAGTTGGACGTGCCTGGAAAACCTCTAAAGGGAAGCGTCCAGGAGGCATCCTCCTTCAGATGCCCGAACCACCTCAATTGGCTCCTTTTGATGCGAAGGACCCTCACTCGTGAACAAGACCCTGAGATACTTGAACTCCTTCGTCTGGGGCAGCAGCTCACTTCCAACCCAAAGGGGGCAATCCACAGTTTTCCAGCAGAGAACCATGGCCTCAGACTTGGAGGTGCTGACTCTCATCCCAACCGCTTCACACTTGGCTGCAAACCGCCCCAGTGCATGTTGAAGGTCACAGCCTGATGAAGCCAACAGAACCACATCATCTGCAAAGAGCAGAGATGCAATTCTGAGGTCACCAAACCGGAGACTCTCCTCCCCTTGGCTGCACCTTGAGATTCTGTCCATGAATATCACAAACAGAATCGGCGACAAGGGGCATCTCTGGCGAAGTCCAACACCCACTGAAAACATGTTTGACTTTCTGCCGAGAATGCGGACACAGCTCTCACTTTGGTTATACAGGGACCGGATGTCTTGTAGCAGCAACCCTGGTACCCCATACTCCCGCAGTACCCCCCACAGGACCACCCGAGGGACACGGTCGAAAGCCTTCTCCAAGTCGACAAAGCACAGGTAGACTGGATGGGCAAACTCCCATGAAACCCTCAGCAGCCCTGAAAGGGTAAAGAGCTGGTCCACTGTACCACGGCCAGGACAGAATCCGCATTGCTCCTTCTGGATCCGAGGTTCGTCTAGTACAGACATAGCTTAATTCCTTAGATCAGCAGCACTGACCGTTAGTGCTTTACTTTAATGTGGTGATGGATGATTATTGCCTTACCTTAAATAATTGTAAAGCAAAGAGCTAGAGGGAAAAAGAGCTCTCGCCTTATCTAAAAATGAACATATCCTCCTTAAATATGCCCATTATAGCACACAGCTCCCACTGGACCTACAAAACTATGCAAAGTAAAAGAAGACTGAGAAAGACAAACATGCTGTCTGTTCTGCATGCCTGCGAGAGCAGAAAAGAGCACTGGTCTATTTGGCGAGTGGTGCTGTAAACACTGTAAGTTTAAAACCCATTAATTTTTAAACGTCAATGAAAAGATGTTGCAAAATTCTCAGTGCGTCTTACTTAGAATTACATGGTTGTGATCTCAAAAAAAATGGTTCCACTGTATAAGGTTCTACTTGCAAAGCACCAATTGGTGCTCCGAATGTACAGAGGAGGACCAATCACATTCCGCTTCGTTACCATGTAATCTCACTGCTCTGTGAGTGAGGTTAAAGGAGCTGAAAAGATTACAATGAATTGCACTGTACATTGAACTGTATTATCAGTTCAAAATCTTCGATGTGACCAAATGTTAGTGTGACTACATTTAAAACCTTTGTTGTATGTGCCCAGATATCTGATATTATAACTTCCATCAGTAATTAATACTTTGATTTTTTTATTCTATTCAAGAAACTGTATCTTTATCCTTACTGTCTTTATTCCCATCCCACCATTACGAATGTGACCTTTAAAAGTCACCCTCTCGCCCAGTGTCCCAAATCACATTTAGGCTGATAAAATAAAACAATATTTGTCAATATGAGTATGGAAGTGGAATATACAGTATCACACATAAAAACATGACCTTAAAAACAGTTTTTTGTTTTTTTTAAAATTTTTTATCATGAGGTGAATTGTTATGAACTGAGTGTAGAGTATGAGAATTAGATGAGTAGATTTAGTTTTACATAAATACAAATTAGGTGTTGTCAGTGTGAAAACAGACAAAAACAAATAGTGATGTCTGTGAACATCCAAACTGCACACATAAGTACATAAAAACACAAATGCACACACACACACGTACATGCACATTCTCTTGGTACACAGCAGAAAAATCAGCACAACCAGCTGTTTAATTATCAAATGAAAAGCTACCAGAGCTGATGAGGTATTGATAATGGAGGTCTTGTCTGGGCTGGTCCAGCCACAGTCAGCTGTGAACCTGAAGACTAGCTGCTAAAGTACATCTCACACACACACACACACACACACACACATTCTGTGCAGAGGCCAGCTCCACTGACAAGAGGTTTGACTCTGAACCTCATTAACTCTGAACCTCTCAGAGAATCCAGCCTGCTGACACTAAATTACCAGTTTATTAGATGTTTCTGCACAATCGAATACAATCCTGCAATGAATTCTATTTTTGTATAGCTCAAAATGTTCAGTCTTTGCTAACACTGTGTCACAGAGGTGTTAATTTACCGAACTCACTGGTCATTTTTGAGGTTTTGGCTGATGTTGGTGGTGTTGGACTCCATTATAGTAAAAGGTGTCTCAGATGTCACTGTAAGAATGTTTCACATAGGCTTTACAATATGCACAGAGTGGTTTTGGGTGACATTCAAACTAACTGAAACTATCTGACATCAGAACAGTTCCACTTTCTTTATAACCTCATTTTTATTCTAGTAAATATGTTTGAATATAATCATCAAAACATGATGTAGCTGAAGTAAAAATGTCTTACAAAGTTGGAGAAAAATTTGACTACTCATGTGTCCTCAGACTTGGTTGGAGGTTACAAAAATGAGACATTGAACACTGACTCAATTAAAAAGCTAGCAAGTTAAATGGTGAATTGAATAAAGTGTTATCATATTAAATGTTGAAACAAATTAAATGCAATTAAATTAAACACTGAAGTGTTAGAACCCAATTACCCAAATTACATGATTTCACAGTGATCAAATGAAATTGTCAACAAATCATTTTCTGATTATATTTTATCAGCCTGACATTTACTCAAGAAATTTAAACAAGTTAATTTAGTGCAGTTTTGCTTGCCACCGATTCTTTAAACTCATTGCTGCACTTAATTTGATACTTCTTTCAGCACCACCTCATTCGATTAAATTCAGTCAGTTTAACTGTGTGTGATTCAAGTTGACATCTTGCCACCCATCAATGTGATGTATCCATGCACTTCATAATGAACATATCTTGCCATTGAAAATGTCATCCCAGTGGGATTTTGCACATGCAGATGCATATGTGATGGTCTGTCACAGAAACTATGGAATCAGTGAAAAGTCTCTTGAAATCTTTAGCATCTTTGTTGCTATTATGTGACAAACCCCATGTACAAACCTGTGAAGTGCTATTTGGATTGGCAGGATAGAAATGTGACTCAAATATGATGGAGGTGCTGAGTTAAAAAATGTGACCTTAAAAACAACCCCTAATTAAAGGTGGTAGTGATAGCAAAATCTAATAAACCATGAATGCACCATATAATTTGATAGCTATCAATTCCACCCCTCATATCAGATTACAGATTACTATGGTGCACAGTATATACAGTGGCTGTGCCTATTGATCTACACAGTCTTGTGACTGTGTAGATCAATAGGACTGTGATTTATAAAATGGAACTACACATGCAGCATGATTTGGAAAGACTATGCATACACAAATATTTAGTCTTGTATCCACACAGAGGTTCATATATTTGGCCCACCAGTTCCACATTAATATACACCTGAAATGCTTTGTAAGTTTAGTCAGTCTGTGTTGCTTTCTACATGGAGGCTATGAGGAGGTGTGTATGACAGTTTAGGCGAAATATTTCCTGATCAAAGGTAAAGTGAGAAGCTGCCATGACACAGCTCGTGTCTGGGAAGCTGCTCTTCTAACCAAGATTTCACTATATTCTGAGGCTGTAGATGTGAGAGACGGGACACATCCAGGAACGACAGTCCTTAAACACATTACTCCTGACAGGAAAAGTATGCGTTTATTTGGGGTGTTTTTGGAACAGCTCAGGTCAAACAAAACATGCTTTATCAGCCATGCTTCTAAGAAGATTAATTTCTAATATTATTATCCCACAAAGAAGGAGCAAACTCAAGGGCAATGCTCCATGTTATGTTTATGTGTGTGCTTATGTATGCACATGCACACACATGTCACTGGAGTGAACTCAAGCTCTCTGTTCTGAAGCTGTTGCAGTCTGAATCATCATACAACCTGGAGCTTACAAAGCATTGCATTGCTCAAAATATACTGTCCATTTCCTCAGGGGAAGATGCCATGGTCCCTTTGGAAAATCAATTCCAGCGGTGCAGGGTCTCCATAGAGCCAGGGAGGTCAGTAGTACCTCTTGACCTCAATGAATCATTAACCTGAGTCTCAATCCCAGCTCAGCATGTCTTCTCCTACCTTCCCTGACATTCTCGTCTTTACTGGTTTCTCTGGTTACAGTGTGGTATCCTTTAAAAGATCACTGATCTCTTCTACGTGTTTGACTCTTTCGAGCAACTGCACTAATAGCACACAGGCAGCTTTTCGTCTCTACCATTTTTACCCAACTCCCTCTCTATCATAGCTTTCCATCGTTTGATGTTCTCTCTGACGTTATCTTTTTATCACACATATGGATGGGAAAGTGGGTCAGGATTGGCCAGTGTTTGAAATGCAGGACAAATTTAGAAAGGAATGGTAGAATCCGATGGGGTCACATCGTCTGGGCCAAGCCTGAGACATAGGCGCCTTGCTGCTCCCAATTAGACTAAAAACTACAGGCAGAAAGTCTGATATATTCAACCAGGCCACATTCCGCCCTGTGTTTCTATCTGTCAGAGAAAGAAAGGAAGTGGAAGAGCAAGAGAGAAATGGGGAGATGCAAACATTAGAAGAGGATGGAGGAGAGACTGAAGATAAATTGGTCAGCCCTCCCCCCTCCTCTTTCCCTCCCTCCCCCTGCCTCTCTCTCGGGACTGCTGTGTGCAAGACTGCAGATAGATTCTGATGTTCTCATTTATGTCTTAATGATTGGGTTAGTATGCAGCTTGTGCTCTGCAATGCTGCGCTGACAGAAAGCAAGATCACAGAGGCATACAAGCATACATGGGCGCTCATACTTACTTGCATACATACATACACTGCAAGATGAAAGGATTAACACAGAGATCTAATGCATGTTTCAGTGGAATCACACGACACTATAGTTTGCTTGGTATATACATTTGATCAGCATTAAGCATGACTTAATGTCTTATCAGTTCGTATTCTGCAGTACATTATTCTAAAATACAGGCATGTTGCACGGACGGCCTTAGAGTGCAAAGGGGGATGAGATAAGAGAAGGAGGCAGAGAGAGAAAGATGGTACTTGTAATGACATGTCATATCATCATGGGTGGTTAAGGCTTGAAATTCCATGATGAGTATCCTTTTAGTAAACAGCCGTATCATTTGAATATTTTATTGAGGACAATTACTAGCTTGTTTACTTATTAATCTGATTGCTGCTGCCAGGATAAGCTGCAGCTCTATATCATGGAGAGAATGAGAGTTTGTGCAAGCAGAACAGAGCAGCCCCCACACTGCTGGTAGGCCTACTGCAGGGAAAAGCATCAAGTTTACACTGAATTATAATGATAGCTTGGAGATTATTATCATGATCAAGTTGCACATTCAAGGTCCTAGAAAATATGCACCCAAATGCATACTCTATGTGTATCCATGACCACCATGAACTTGTCAACCTAGGTAGAGAACAGTACTGCTCTAACAAGAAAACGCTGAAAGCACAAACTGGACAACATGTGAATTCTTAATACTGCAGCTACTTGGGCTAACAAGTAGCTTGTACTCTGCAATGCAATAACAATGCTGCCTCTTTATTTCCATGTCTTACACATGGATCATCACCTGGTGAAGATACTTTTTTACATGACATTTACACAGCAAGTTGGTATAGTCATAAAATGCATATTAAGACCCTTCATTTTCATACGAGTCAGCTAGACACATTAAAAAGTCAACAAGAGAGAGATTTCAACTAACTTATGGAGTTAATGTTATTTAACTGGCTAGCAACAACTGAACTCTGCCAGCGTTACTATAGTTGCAGCCAGCAATCAACAGTTGCCATCTAAAACTTAAAACCGTTCTTTTCTCTACTTTTGTCCAAAATCAAGAACCCATTATTTAAAAAAAATATATACAAATGTTGAGTGGTAAATTTGCCACAGCTATCACTGTAAACTGTATATTTGCAATGGTACAGTGGAAAGATCTAAAGGGTGGCTTTACTATTGGTCAAATACAGCACATTTTTTATTTCAGGGGAGGTTTAATTGAATAATAGTTTTTGCAATGTAATGGTACACAGGTAGGGAGCAGTAAGACAAGATGTGATTCTCCAAAATGGCAACAAAATTTGTCATAATAAAACAAGATACATCAAGCGTTGATTAACTGCTTCCACACATCAGCAGGAAATGAAACAAAAACATCTGGCAGTTTTTTGGGTTTTGCTCATCTGCTGGAAAATAGATTTGAACTGTATATGCACTAACATTCAATATATGTTTCTCAATGTGGACCATATGTTCAAACCAAGCAATGACAGGTCCATTAAAGGGGACATAGCGTGAAAAACTCACTTTTTTAGTGTTTGTGCACATACATGTGGGTATCTGGGGTGCATACCAACCCACAAACTGTGGAAAAAGACAACCCAGTGATTTTTTTTTTGTGGGCTGCCTAGGTCAGAAAACATGGGATTCAACAAGTCGTTTTAGATTTGGCTCCTCCCAGGCTCAGAGGACAGAAGAGCTGAGTGGATAAAATATATTTTTGAAGGCAATGTCCCAGCTACAGTCAGCAAAACCTGTAAGCTACATCTGTGCTAACCACTTTGTGTGTGACTGCTTTTCCACCTTGGGTCAGTAACAACGCAGGACTGGCAATTAAACTTTTCCTAAAAGAGGGATCAATACCAACTGTCCATGGCACAACTGCAGAAGAGGGAAGTGTAAGTATTTAAAAAAAGATTTACGCTATGTGTTTCTTTAGCCGTTTTGCACAAGTGAATGCTATCAGCTGAGGTAAATATTAGATGTAATTTTCTAGAAAGTATTTGGTATTTACTTGCTGCAAGATACACAATAACATTAACGCTATTAGTTTGTTATGTCTCTAAGCATGGGTGCCAAGTTATTGTTAAAAGTGGGGGTGCGAGATTATTGACAGGCAAGGCGAGGTATGGCAGGAAAATGAGACTGCGCTGTCCAGGGAAAATAGTACGCCAAATTCCCTTTAAGAAATATTACATATTAAGAATTCCTCATGTGTCCGTAAAAACACATAACTCTAGAAACACAAGATTAAGGGCATCATATATCAACAGTCTTATTATCAATTTGGCATCAATATAATCCATAAAGAAACTGCATTTCCATATAAACTTTACATTTTGTCGCCTCAACTCGCTACCAGTCTCCTCTGGTTAGCTGTGCCATTTTAATGGGAGAGGACTGTAGGAATTAGAGGCGAACTGTTTCAAAAACTAAGATTTCTCACTAAAATAAGTACTGGTTGGTGGATCAGATGCATGCTGAATTAAACACCGACTCATAAAACATTTAATTCACCGTCTGTCGTGTATTTGTGTGACGGTATAGATGCGTTTTTTCGGCCGTTACCGAAGTAACTATCCAGTTTGCTGCTGGAGAGAGCGCGCCTATGACGTTACCATGTTAGGGGAAAATGTGCTTTACATGGGCAGTCTAGATACTATATGTATGTTAGTGTGTCGCTGCTAGAATGAGCAGAGACCTCACCTCAGAGCAACAGCCCTCGTTCTCTTCTGTTGCGGTCATGTAGTCTCACATTACAAACAACAGAGTCTCACTAGATAAATGTTTGTAGCCTGGTATATTCCGGCTACTTTGAATAAAGATTAACACTGAGCTGTTGCAGCCTTTAGTAGTTGTACTTATAATGTAATATTGCTATGTATTGATCTTATGTCATATTGTTTGGGTTTCATGGAAAAAATGTAATTCTGTTACTGCTGTCCAGGCTACTGTGTCCTGCAAAGACCTTGGTTGGCACACCCACTGTTCCCTATGCAGCTCCACGGGGCTTTCAGTGATGTGGAGAAGCTGAGCCATCACCACTGAGGCCTTCCACAGTGTTCTTCCACAGTGTTCTACATAAAGAGCATAGTAGGTGCAATTACTGAGAATATGACAATGTAAAAAATGTAAGGAAAAGTATTTTCAGTGCTCAAAATAATGCACATGATCAGGCCTACTTGAATCAGTATAAATATTAAAAGGAACATAATTGCATACTTTCCAAATGTCACAAACCTTATCAGGCTACATCAACACTGGGAGTAATCTTTATAAAGAAAAAGATTTAAATGTCAGTAACTATGGTCGGATACCTAGAAAATGGTATGGTATGCTATAAAAAGCTAGATTCAAGAATTACACAATTACACTGGGCAGATCACTTCACTGGTCACTTGAGATTAGATAGACTATGAGATTAAGTTTTGTTCTGTCATTTTGTTTTCCTCTTGTCATACTATAATCACGTTGACATTAGCACTGTGATCACCTCCTTCATTCAAGACCAAATGTATCTGCAGTTGGACATCATCAGCCCTGATAAAACTTGACAGTATAATGTACTGTGACTCTGCTATGTTTTACAGATCATCTGAATGACCTGCTCGTGTTTGATGAGGTGTTCCTGGACCCACCACACTCTCCTTACTTTGCTACTTTGTGCATTATATATACACAGTTTATATTTACATTTCAATGGATATGAATAAAGTGCTATATTTTCAAGGAGGATTTTGGTCATTTTTAAATTTAGTAGTAAGGGTCCTGTGATATTAGAGAAAAATGTTCTTTCACAAAGGTTTTATGTAATTACACTGTTTAAATGGGTAATGTGAAAACCTTGTTAGATTTCATTCATGTAGAAGGGTTTAAAAAATGGTGCATTTAATATGCTGACTATGAAAATGTGAAAGATTTGCTAGTAATTCTTTATTACAGATGACTCCGTAAGCAGCACAAGACATTTCTCTGTTTCACAGTCAAACTTTATTACGGTATCAATAGATCACAATATATATTATAGAATATTCTCTACAGTATTTTCAAAGGTATCAAACATTTTAAAGCATAAATATGGCATTAATTGTCTGACAACTGACAAGTAAAAACTTTTCCTCAGATACTTTGGTTAATGAGGAGTATTTCAACTACATAAGGTACTTTATAAGATCAGTAATTTCTACAGTTGTGTTGACATGGTAACTTACAGGATAAAGTCTGTTCCAGGCAGGTTGCTGCCTCATTATGGTGTCACTGGTAGTCAGGATAACACATGGACAGTTGCTATAGTAATCACTATACTATTTGATTATTTTCATATATTTATCAGGTGTCTTTTTACCATAAATAATTACTTTATTGGATGTGAAGAAGGAAGCCTTCTTCACATCCAATATTTATCCGAACAGGAACATGGCTGTAATTCCACTGAGATGTGATGACAAAATGGACCATCTAATAGCGTCATTGGCTGGAAGAGAGCTAGCCTCTGGGCCCAGCTCACCACTGCTTAGGGGAGTTGATATATGAGAGGACAAGAGGAGAGAAGCTTAGGGGCAGCAGCAGTTTCCCATAATAGTAACACTGCAATACCTGAAATACCCATGATCATTATGTTGTGTGTGTGTGTGTGTGTGTGTGTGTGTGTGTGTGTGTGTGTGTGTGTGTGTGTGTGTATAGGGCAGGTGCACAGGCATAGCAGAATTTTACATAAATGGGGTGAGTGGAGCATGTGTGTAACGGCGTGTGTGTGCATGTGTGCATATCCCTGGGTCAGGCTCTTCATAATCCAGAGATTTTCCACTCTGTTGCCTCCATTGTGAGGAGGAGAGAACACAGGAACTCTTGGTGCACTCTGCTCCACTTGCAAACACACGCTGCATGTAACAAAGGCTAATACTACACTTCAGCCTCATCAAGTGTACGTGTCCTCTTCAGCACTAATCACTGTCACCCACTCATAGAGGGCTTGCTTAATGAGGAACATTCTCACCAACTGTCTGCTGCGATGAAAGTGCATCACTCTTTTCTGTGCACAGCAATAATAGATAACCCATATCTCACTTCAATAATTGATAGCTTATCTCCCTGAAGTTCAGGGTCTGCTCAGCTGGACATTAGAGCTCAGGGCCCTTTCACATAAATCAGTCAGATCACATGATCATATTCATTTCAGAATTAGCTGTAAAGAATAATGCTGGCAATGTATTTGTTTTATTGTTAACAAATCCCATGAAAAGATCAAAACCAACAATGCATTAGTCCGTCTCTAAATGCTTTCTGTCTTACTGTGTCTGTGGCTGTCAGCCCCAAGCCCATTCATCTCTACTGAAGACATAAATATATACGTCTAATATATGTATCATACAGGTCAAAACACTGTATATACTTTCATTTTTAAGAAAGGCACTGTAGTTTTTAGGAAATGTTGCTCAAACAGGAGTAAATAGTGCATTTGTTGGACTATTTTCAGCTTCGGTTCTGATGCGCAAATAATGATTTACAGCTGCAGGATGAGGTATGTACAATTGACCTAAAATAAACTACAGTGCCCACATTCTTGTTAATGAAGGAAGATGTCACCCAGTGCAACAGTGTGTGGCTCATTGATGTGTTTTAGATTTTAGGAAGACGGTGGAGCTCTATGGCGCAGAGGAATACAACTATACCAGGCTTTGGCCACACAGGCAATTACAGTAGGTGCCTGACTTCTTTTCTTCCATTCATACAGTGTTCAGCCACACTCACCTGCAGGTGGGTCAATGCAAGCATTTGTGTGGACAGAATGTGTTCAAATAAACTAGCTTTATTTTAAACTCAAGTCAAGAACCCAAAGATTTAAAAAAAAAAAGTCAGGCTGAATTTGGAAGGAAATTTTTAAAATATATGCAGAAGACATCAAGAAAAATCCCCAAATCCATATAGCTGCATAGAATCCTATTTGTGTATGTGGTACTAATCTAGTCTAGTCCATATTTTTGCAATGAATTAGTGTGGCCTTAATTGAGATGTGATCAATTATTCATGTAAAGGCTGTAAGGGTTTGCTTGGTTAAGATATTTAAGGTCCTTAGTAGAAATTCAGTATGAAGTTTGGCCACAACGGTGTAATACCTATGAGGATATGATCATTCACTTTACTTTTAAAATAATCCCGGTGAGATAAACCATCTGTGTGTGATAGACTGCACATTTGGCACCTATCCTACAATTATAAATCTCTCTTATTCCATTGATCTCCCAGTGTTGAACTCACCCACCATTAATGTTTTTCTTTTTGAGCATATTTCTGCAGAGTCACAATTTCCAATGAGTCTGTTCTATTCCGTTACGTAAATGAGTCTGTAAGAGCTACTCCTCGGAATTTATGAAAGCAGGACAGACTTTTGTAAAGAGCACACATATGTTGTGTCCTCCACTGGACTACCGTGACATTATGAATGAACAGTAACCAACAGCTTTTGAAAATGTGACAAAGCTGCACATGCTGTTCTTGGCACAAACAGTGTGCTGAGCTTCTTCAGGTCATTCTCTTGCAGCTGTAATAATCGCACCAGGTCTTGCCCTTGGAGATCTTTACTGATAACAAGCAATCATGGGTGATATCTAAGCATCCCTGTACACACATGCATAGCCCACTGCACTCTTCTAGAAGCTCACATTCCCAACATTTGCATTCAAATTGAAAACGGAGTAAGTAATTCCTTAATTCTCTGAGTATCCACAGTCCCAGATGACCCCACTCCACAGCGTCCTCCCACACATCTACAAGAACAGAACAATCTTTTCCTGGATACCACTGTGCGCTTGACACCTCCTCTTCCTCCCCCACATAATAGCCACAAAAGTGTGTCCATACACGTGCGTGCATGCACATACATGAATAAACAGCCTGAGCACACTCATACACACACAAAGCCATGTCAGTGTCAGAAGAGGATATATGTGAGGCTTTGTGTTGTCGTTAGGGGGAACACAATGACTCCTGCAGTGTTGTGAGCTCTTTGCTTTCTTTGTGATGAGTCTATAATGTGAGCAGTGGCAGTGGACTGAGGACACCCTTTGTCTACAACATTCCATCAACCAGAGAAATGATGCTTAGGAAGACACAATTTACTGACACAAAATGTACAGAGTACATACACAATTGTGAATGGATTCAATCACAGCACAGAGCTGACCTTGCCAGGCTACTGATTTTGACAATCTGCTGGAGCACATATATCTATATCACCCCTGCTTATACTCATCTAAACTGTTTCATAAACAGCCCTCTCTGAGGGTTACATCAAATAATTTATTTGAATTTATGAAACTGATCCAAAACAATACTTTTTGTGTCATTTTAAATATGGTACACTGCAGACAGGAGATTTGAAGTGTCAGCAGTGCTGTCACCTGCGTTTCAACGCTGTGGTGTGCAGGAACAAAGTAAAGTTCGGTGGTCTGTTCCGTTATGTGTTTCTCATACCTGGTGACTAGATTAATTGTTCATATTTGAGTCAGTCAACTCATATGGAAGAGATTGTATGTGAATGTAGAATATGTACAGCATTTATGTTTGGCATATAGGCTCCGACCTCATCGCTCCTCACAAGAAAACAACACCAGGGACTGAAGAGCAACAATATCAACTTCCCCCTCTAGGGGAAGGTAGTTCAGAGCCTGCAGGTGGATGCTGCGGTGGTCATGGGGCATTGCAACGGCAGAGGCAGCAGTAGCAGCCAGGTAGCAGTATAGCTTTCAGGTGAGCGGTGTGGCAGCAGGCATGCAGCAAAAGAGTGAGCAGATCCCTGGCAGGTTAAGTATACTGCCATGATTAAAAGGGTGCAGTGGATATATGTTGCAGTGAGAGGGGTATGCCATGTGTGAGTGTAGCAGCAGAATTGAGTTGGGCTGCCTGAACTAGCTTGTAGGCTTTGCTACATTTTGTACATAATATTGTATTTCAGCAATCTCTCTGTAAGTCAAGGTTTGCTTTGCTTTTTCTGTTCTGAATTTTCTGTTCGGATCTGTGACTGAAATGTCGGAGATCCGGGGGATAATCATGCAGGACTGATACGTAGTATACTGTATGGTACTGGATCAGGCTAAGAGCAACCATGCCATGCTTTCACCCAACACGTGACATGATGCTTTCATTGCTCATTGGGCCACCAAAAACATTTAGGGTGTTTGAAAACACGTGCATCTGCTGCCTCAGGTGCACTGTGGCCTTAAATGTTCCACAGTGTACAAGCAGTTACATAACACAGAAATGCCAGGATGTGTATTGCCTGTCTTCTCACTGGTCTTCGTCAGTGCCAGCTTTGTGGCATCACAGCGGATTGTGTCATCTGTACGTGACTGGCTCCCCACCACCACCACTGTCTGCCAGCCTGGCAGCTCTGACCTGCAAGCCTGCTGAACAGCATGCAGGGGAATAAACACAAGCAGGCTTCACTTTTCCTCTCATTTCACTCCACAGTCACATCACATCTTATCCTGTGAATCACTGTGATTTTCACCATGGAAAAATATATGTGTAGCTTAACAACTTAGCAGAAACGAATCATTAAAGGTGTCTGCAAGCCCTCCAAGCTTTCAATCTATGTTCAGCTTTACTTGTCTGACAGAATACACGGAGAAGTATATTTTTCAATCAAGCAGGCTGTGAAAGCCCTCTATCAACTTTAAAAAAAATAATACATAGCAGGCACTGGTATGGAGTTTATTTTCCTCTTAACTAAAACTTATTCCTGGAAGTACCTCTGTAAAAGATACAGCGATGACAAATATGTATGATAACAGAGCAACAAGCATGTCTCTTGGGGATTCACTCTACTGCTACACATTATTCGGTCTGATATTATGACTTTGGTCTGCCAGCTTACAGCCATGTCTTAATGTCTCCATCATCTAAATAAGGTCCCCTGACTCCTTGCTCAGTTAAATGTCATCAGCATGCGAATGCAGTAGCCACGAACCTCCCATAAGTGGCTTCTGCCTCTAAGCCTTGAAGGAAAAGGTTCCTGCCTTAATATGCTAAGTAAAGATGAGCACGCTCTCCTGGCCTGTATCAATTATTAATAAAGGAGCTAAGAGGTCCACTCTCTGTGGTTCTGATCAATGCTGAATCGCTTAATGTAGTTTAGTGGGCCTGTGTGTGAGCATGTGTGTGTGCATGTTAACATGTGCATAAATGCCTATTTATGTGGTTCAGATTTGTTCTTAAATTAACTTGATAGATGAGTGCTTGACCTAAGAAGGTGACATTCAAACTGAGATGCTGCCTAAATATTTACACACTGTACAATGTAATTACTCTATATACAATGCAAACAATATACATCTTCAGAATTTTGATTTAGAGTTTATTCTTAAAAAAAAAAAAAAAAAAATTTAATCGGATGTTTCCAGGGCCACGGACCATGTAACCTGAGGTCATGCGCTCAGTATTTTTTGGGGAAGGTCATGTCCTTGATATTTTGGGTGGAATTTGTCGTGTGCAGCAGCCTGGGGGCACTAATATTCTACTTTATTTTAGTAGCAAAGGAGGGGTGTCCTGAGGTGGTTAGTTAAACAACTCAGAAGAAAAGACTAAATGTCTCCTCATCAATAGTTGAGATAACAACCATTGAGAGGTATGTTGTGGATGAGTGGAGGATAAAGATGCAGCGTGGTCAAAATAAATAAACCCATGGGTGTGTTTAGCTGACAAAGAGACCAGCTGCCTCAAAGACTTCTCTCTGCCAAACAACCAAACTCAGGTGCAATCTGCCCATTCATTTTTTCAGTGCTGCTGGAGCTGTTTAGAAATGTTTGCTACAGTAGCAGGTTATCACTCCCTTGGCACACATAAACAAACCAACATCACAGGCCAGCATGATGCGAGTAAGCTACATTGCTTCCAGCTCCTGAAGGTGTGCAAATGTGTGTGTGTTTGTGTGTTCAAAATAGGTCTGTTTATATGTGTGTAATGCTTACAAGTCCTACTTTCTATTTCAGTCCTTTCCAATTCACATTTTGAATTTATTCATATATTTTTCAGTTTTGTTTCTCCTTATTACCCTTTTCATTATTTGACATATTATTCTCTGGGGCCAAAATACATAATTAAGTATTTGTTTTAAATTATCCGTTCCTGTGTTGTGAGAGCAATATATTTACCTGCGCGTCTTCTCTGCGCACCTATAGCACTGAGATAAACAAGCAGCAGATGAGCCACAACTGCTTGTCTGAGATGAAGACAAGCAAACACATAGAGATCATAGTTCCTGGACCATTATTTAATCAAGTATGTTTATTGTATTTTGTCATTTAATTTGGAGGACTTGTTGGGTCAGCATGTACCAGCAGCTTATCTTACAAAACAAATGCCAGTTGTCTCTCAAAAAATGGCTTATAACCTACTCAAACCAAAGCTAGAATCTATCAACTATATGACCTCTAAATCAGAGTTATGCAGCACTGATGAAGTTTGGCTTGGATATGAAAATGTTATTGTGGTAACTATACACAGTATATACTATAGTAATCCTACAGGTATTGGTAGCAATTCGAAACCTTCTCAGCAATAAATTCTTCTCAATCACAAAAATACTTCAGCGTGATTACAGAATGCCACCTGTTCCATTAATTTTTCATAAGGTGAAGAAATACAGAAACACAATCCCGTAATGCTACAACAGATTGTACCCACCACAGAGCTGAATCTCCTGTGTAAAAACAAAATCACACCCAGCAACCAGCAAGTTTTTTCAGCACCTTATGAGTGTAAGGATACTAAAAAGCCTTTTTGTTGTTTAACAAAATAAGGCAAACTGCTCAAGGGCATCCTTGTTTAATGACACTCACACAAGAACTTGAACCTGAGCAAAATGATAATGTCTGATCAAAGAATAAGTAAGCAAAACTACTGTAAGAATATGGCCAAACATTTAGCCAAGCTAGGAATGGTATGGTGGGTCCACCACTTTGGTCCAGGCTGAAATATCTCAGCAACTATTGGGGTGGATTGCAATGACATTTGCTACACACATTCAAGCCACCCTCAGAATAAATTGTAATCATTTTGGTGATCCCCTGACTTATCACCACCATCAAAATTCCATTTTGTCCAAAACTTTGGTTTATGACCAAATTCCGCCAAAACGAATGACTTTCCAATCAGCCTCAGCTGTGCTTTGTGTATAAGGCTAATTTTTAAATGTTAGCATGTTGACAATAGTATTTAGCTCAAAGCACAGCTGAGGCTGATGGGAAGATTCTTAGCAATGACACCAAGCCCTCCTGAAGGAGAGACTGACATTATGATTAAGTGACATATTGACAAATCAGTAAATTGGTCACATAAATAGGGTCACTAAATCAATGTATCTTTCAAATATTATCTGTGTACAGTAATCACTGTTTGTGTACGTGTGTGTTTGCATTGTGTGTCTGTCTGTTCTGACGTACGCGTTGTCTTGCTGTGCTTCAAAGCTGAGTGTGAGTGAGGATAATAAGTCTGATGCACTGTAGAGTGAGAGAGAGAGAGAGAGAGAGAGTGAGAGAGAGAGAGAGAGAGAGATGGGGGGTTAGCTCTCACAGAATGCACAATGGAGCAAGCAATGAGACAGGAATGTCAATATACCCTGTGAGTGTTGCCTGGAATACCTAAACATGGTGCCAAGTAGAGACACAGTAGGACAGTCTCAGCCTTGAGGTGGTGTGTGTGTGTGTGTGTGTGTGTGTGTGCAGTAGCATATCCTCTCTGTGTGTATGTCAAAAGCTACTAGCATCGACGGCACTTCCCAGACACGCAGACATTCCTGAAATCAACTGCGCACACACAAGATGGAGTGACATCTGTGAGACTCTTGCAAGTGTAGCTTGCAAGGTCCAACTGTAAGACAGCAGCAGGACAAATAACCAGTCAACACAATCAGAATTTATACTGACAAACACACACACTAAAACATGCATGTGCAGCCCTTGTGTAAGGACTGAGTGAGTGAGACAGATGGTGACTCATACCCCACTTTAGATTGCCAGCACTACATTTCCCATGAGGCCACTAGAAACGCCTGCTGTCAGAGGCAATGTTCTTCCTGTTTTTCTGTGATTGGAGTGCAGCCTCATGGGATAAGGTCAGATGTCAGAGCAAGAGAGGGTGACCAGAGGTGATACGTCACAGAGGAAGATTACAAATAGCATCAATTAATTATGTTTAACACAGTCCATAAGTTATTTTCATATTAAGTGGTCTAATGTAGTTTTTGCTTTGCCTGCCTCATGTACTTCTCCTGCTGTACTTTTATTTCTTACATTTCCCAGGATGACTTTAAGTAACTATGGTGCCCCTGAAGGTCAAAACGACATTTCACAAAACATGACATTTCACAAAACACGACATTACACAAAACATAACAACATGACACACAAACCAACGACATTTCACAAAACACAATTATAACATTTCAGATTATGGAAAGGGAGGGACAACTCTTCTTGTTTGTGACTGAACCGACCGAACCCAAGTCAGTTCAGAGTTTATTCAATGCGGTGCTAGATTGGATCAACCGGAGAAACCATTTTAAAACGTTGCAGGGAAAAGTTTCAGTGGTGTGACCTGGCCCGTCTCAGCTCGACTAAAGCCGGGTGATGGCGCCGCCTGCGACTCAGCTTGTCAAGTCGCTAGTGGCTGGTTTTAGAACGTAAGGAAAGTCATCTGTTTGAACAGCCAATCTAATTCAAGATAATTCCATTTCCCCCCATTGTAGCGATCCACAGTATAGAGAGAGAGAGAGAGAGAGAGAGAGAGAGAGAGAGAGAAACCGTAAACAGCTGTTTCTACGCACCTCCCCCTGCTGATTTTGAGTGAATATTGTGAATGCTCTGATTAATATATGTAAATAAGTAATGCTTTGTTTGTGATGACAGTTTAGTTTAGTTTTAACAAGCTTGAGTCGAGCAGAGGCGGGCCAGATCACACCACTGAAACTTTTCCCTGCAACGTTCTCAAACAGTTGACTTCCAACTGTTCGGTCCAATCACAAACAAGAAGAGTTGTCCCTCCCTTTCCGTAATCTGAAATTTCCTTATGTTTTGTGTAATGTCGTTGTCTTTTGTGAAATGTTGTTGTGTTTTGACCTTCAGTGCCACTGTAAGTAACCTCTAAAGAGAATGGGTAAACTTGTTCCACTGCTGTGTGTGTGTGTGTGTGTGTGTGTGTGTGTGTGTGTGTGACTCACACAGAAATTAGCTTGATAGCTTGATCAGACACTTGCTATTGTCTGATCATATTTTTTCTGTACAGTCATGACATCTATAACAATTGATCGGATCTGTTTACAAGGTATTCATAATTAAGATTAGCCATCGTATACCGGGGTTTATGTGTTAGTGAGTGGATAATAATGTAGGTTGCCAGTCCAGACCAAGTGAAGGTCGAGGCCTTATTCAAAACACAGTATATCTTGTTAATGTGCCCTCTGAGGCAGCTGTCAGTGCAGAGATAAGTATCACTTCCTCTTTTATGAAGGGTTTGTCCCTGTTAAACCTTCATGCAGATTAGAGTCTAGAAAGAAGTCCTTATTATAATTTCAGGTTACGACTAAAGATTATTTTCATTCTGAATTAATCTGTTTAATTTGAAGATTATGTTTTCGATTAACTGATTAATTGTTTAGACTGCGATATGTCAGCAAGTGCTACATATGCTCAAGGTGACTTCTTTAAATATCTGTTAACAGTCCAAAACACAAAGAAACAGAGAAAAGGGTTTAAAAGCATTAAATCCTCAAATTTAAGAAGCTAGAGTGAGCAGATGTTTGGCATTTGTGCTTGAAAGCTAAATTTAAATAAATAAACTTAAATGAGATGATTAAAAAAAGTTGCCAATTCATTTTCTGTCAATCCACAAATTGATTAATCAACTAATTGTTTAAGCCCTATACAATTAACAACAAAAACTGACAATGACTTTTGTTCAATCAGATTAATTTAAGTGTGTGTTTTATTAAACTCTACTGTAGGGTGAAAATTTAAAATAAATAAAAGCCCAAAGGATTTGTACTGCAGCTCTCTGTAGCTCTTGCAACTGTTTATTTGGAAGCTTTCACTTCCAATTTTTGATGACGTTTAGCTTGTGTTCCTCGAGTTCCTGCCTTTGTTGCTGAGTTTGAAAGCAGTTATTGTGAGTCGCTTTAAACAAAAGCCTCTGCCAAATGAATGCAATGTAAATTACTACTACCCTGCTTGCTCTCTGACTGCACACACACACCGAAACCATCAGAGGTCACATTGATCATCCATCATATTATAATTATACATAAAACATCACCCAAAAGAGGATATTAGCCATTATCTGCAAACCACTGGATCATTGTTGACTAAAAACATTAAAGACAGCATATTAGCCTTATTCCTCAGATGTGAATCCTCTCTGGACTGGACTCTTAAAAGTAACACCTATGAAATGGTTTTATAGCTACAGTATTCCCTGTACCAAAAAACAGCTTGAAATCACAATGTGAAGTTCTTATTTGTCTTTTTTTGTCAGTCCCCTCTTTTTTCCAGTCCCCAAATTTTTCCATTCATTTTGAAAGTGACTTTTCACCTCACTATCCTCCTTTTGTTGTTATGTCACTGTTGTGTTCAATTCAAATAAATGTTATGTCATCTACATTTTGCCAGTCACGCATGATAAAATCCAGCAAACAACATAATGGTCCAATGATTTCAAGGTGAAAACTTGGCCAGTGGCTGTTTGTTGAACAGTGTTACAATGTTAAGGGTAAATTATACCTTTTAAATAATTTATGTTCTCATATGTTAGCTGATGAAGTCATACTGGCATGTTGTCTTTTCGAGGAGCTTACGGCAGCTGAAAGGTCTTTTTAGCCACTTTGTAATACCCTGAGGCTATTGCTTAGAGCTCTTTTACATTTCCCTTGAAGGGAGAGTAGGATTTATACAGCAGGAGCATGTGGAAAGTGTGTGTGTGTGTGTGTGGATGTGTGTATATGTGTCAGATATGTCTACAGGGACAGACAGATCCTCACCTTCAGAACTAAGAGCTGACAGCTGCTGGTCAGATACTGTGAGCACTGAAAAAGACATCAGTCTAACTCCGTAAAGGAAAGTGAGTCAGCTGAAGCCAAGAGAAACTATTTCTACAACAACACGGTCTGAGGCAGAGCTACACAACTATAACTCGGCCAAATTCACATGTATATGCCCTCCACAGTTGCAGGAAAAACAGCCCAAACAAAAAAACAATGTCCACATATGACATTTCTTGCTGTTTTAAAGTTAGCGCATGCTGCCGAACTTGCTTCATATTCTCATATTTGGCCTGTTTCCAGGTGATTAAGCTGAAATGTCCAAGGGGAGAGCAAACAGGAAGCAGTCGCACATCACCCGGCATGAATAGACCGGTTTCCATGACAACCGCAGACCTAGTTCCACCAACAGCACTTGTTAGGAAGAATGAGTGGTGAAAAGTATAACCGTGTTTTCCATGGTTGCATGTTTCTGTAAAAGGCTAATTTTATAATAGTGTATAGTATCCATGGAGACTAAATATAGCCATGAATATAGCACAATAGGTATTTTCAGTTCCATTGTAATGCTCTATGAACTTTATAATCCACAGTACAAAATACAATGGTGACGCTTTAGGCTAAAATAGTACTAATGTTATATGTTCTTTAAAAAGTCAGTTCAAGACATTTTTAACATTCAGTTGTATAAAAATGAGTTTAAATCTACCCCTAACATAGCAGAGTTTTTGATTTAAAATGTAGCTGATGCAGCCTATGTATTACATAACAGTGCAAACAGCTCTACTAGACCAAGTGTAGTGGAGTAATAAACTGTAACATCACTTAACATTGTAAGTACAGTATAACAAGTTTACACAACACTGATATGGGCATAATGCACTATTAATATGTGTGTTGGGGATTGGAGCATTTTTTAAAGTGGCTGAAATCAATGTTTTAGTAATACCAATGTATCAAATGACAATGTGAAACAATATGTATGTGACAATGTGAAAGGGGTCTCTCATTGCATTGAACTTAATAGCAAGTTTAAGCTCATTGTTTAGCTGTCTGGCCTGCAACTTTACTGTTTTGCTTCACCCTTCTCACTGTGTAAATCATACTGTAAATTTCAGTGAAAAAGCTCCAAAAACCCCACTATACACCACCTGCTCAGAACCAAACAACAGACAAACACAGTAAGTAACTAGCTGGCGAGTATAGTGGAGCATTTAGCAGCTAAAGAGCCAGATATTTCCTTCAGTAGTTGGTATAGAGACCAAAAACAGCTAAAACAGGGCGAATATTGGACTTTTTTTTTTTATTCACCAGGTAGCCACAAATACAAACATAACTTCAAATAAATGGCAGTGTTGCGCCGTAACTGCTAGACGTGTAAATAAGAAACTGTTTCCTAAGAAGTTCACTTTGAACTTAACTTAAAAGTTTCAACTACGTCAATGTTGAGTTCACAACTTGTTTCTGCTGTCCCAAAGTGGCCAAAAAAATCAGGTATTGTAGGTTTCAAAGCTCAGTAAACTCCCCACTGATTTATCTTCTTGCACTGTTCATCAAACTCAACAAACACTTGCTGGTAGACTCAGCATATCCCAGCTAGCATATTCAGGTTTTTAATATTTGAGGTACGGGCTTATCCCACATATCGTAAACACAATATGGTGTTTATATCTGCCAAGTAAAATACTGAACATTTGAATATCCAGAAAGTAAATGTGTGTGCAAACACTCCATGGCAGTCATACGACGGGATCTTCCTGCAATCTGAGTGAAGTTTGGAGAGGATTAGGAAAAGAAAGGTTTCACTTGGCCCAGTGCTAAAAACAAACAGCTATATTACAACTGAAGATTTTCTAACAGATTCACAGAATACATTCCCATTTATATCTCTTCTCTGTGCTGTTAATCAGACATAGTCAGCCATGTGCCATGGAGAGCCAACAGTCTGCAGGTTTTCATTCCACCTCAGCAGGTGATTTTACTGACATGTTATTTCCCTCTGCTTGAAACAGTGTTAATCAGTGGGTTGAGTTTTTGGCTTAAATGGAAACCTGCATGGAACCTATGGAAAATGATTAAACAGAATTTTCCAAAAGGGTGGCAAGACACTCATTCCTGTCCACTGCAGAAGGCAGAAATGCAAATGCAAAGAAGACAGACAGGTGAAGAACTAACAGCTGGAAGGATCTTATCAGTTTGCTAGCTAGGCTTGCACATCAAAACGTCCAACGTGATGGTTAACTAACAGGCATTAAACTCAAACATTGGCCATGGCTATTATGAGGTGGCTGATGTCCCTTGTACCTTCACAATATTCCACTGACCAAGTGTAGTGGCAGTAAAGCTCTAGGAAGCATAGCAACACACCAGCAAAAAGCAGATCAGAACTGTGCAGGTTTCAAAATATTCAAATAGTTCAAATAGGAATGAAATATATTCAACAGGCCTAAAAGAAACTGAATGCAAGCATATTGTTTGTTCACAAGAAAACTCCACTCCAATAAAACGACTCTTAAAGTCCCCACCAGAACACAAATAAAAAGGTGAAAGCCAAGACAGGTTTTTTTTTACTTTTAAAGAGTATCTTAAAGAGGATTTTCAAAAAACACGAACTCAGCATCCAGGAAGAACAGAACAATACCACTGGTGATAAAGTAATAATGTGATACAAGTAAAGATAAAAAGTAAATGAACATTAAAAATGAAAAAGCCGTTATGGCACCAGTGGTTTGCATAAAGGTACTCCAGGGCTGTATTCATTTTACCCTGATAAACAGTTTCATTTTTCCGTTTTGCTCATTTAAGCTGTGCTTTTTTTTTTTAAATTGCCACTGAAAAGCAAAAGCAAAGTCATGGTTTAACTAAAGCTCATACATAATTCAGTAATGGTATTATGTTATTGCAATGATTTTTAGGAAACATATTTTTTGTGTAATGTTATGATCTTAACTACTAACAACAAATACTAAAAATATCTCTTAAAAGTTACAATCTGCCTTCAGGATGAGCTGTTCATAGGTGTAGAGAGAACATGCAAAAGGTTCAAATAAATTTAATAACATCATATCGCATGATTCCACAATTACACTGTTCACAGATAATTTGGCCAGTATTGCTTGTCATTTTTCTTGCATGTTACTAATCGTACACACTTTACTACTCTACTGGGAGGCCGACGCAGCTGCCTTTGTTACAGGCCCATATGTGCCTGTACAGTAGCTCTCACTGATAAATGAGCAGAGTGATATTTATGAACATGTGATCAATCAGCTTATTAGGCTTATCTGATAATATGGTTCCTCTGAAACACAAATACACATGCAGACACAGATACATAATGCTGGTCATGGTCTTTCCGGCAATCTCCTCTTAGATCAGTCTTGATTCTTGTACTGCAATCTCTGTTAAGACCAGTTCCATGCACTATACCATTATCTCATTCCTCCTCGTGTATGTGTGTGTGTGTGTGTGTGTGTGTGTGTGTCTCTTCAGGGGGAAGAGAGCGAGAGGGATAGCGAGAGAGGAAAAGAGACCCATGCTTGTGTGCTGACATAAAACATTTATTTTCACACCATGTTTCTATGGCTGCAGATATGGAGAGTGATGTGGATTTATCTTTGTTTTCTGGGCCATGGTTAAGGCCCATATAATTTTAGATCCCATGTTGTCTTTTTCTACATGCAGCATGACAGAAGATAGCTAATATTGCCAGCTGACTGATGTCCACTCATACCTTTACTCAAAATGTATGCATTGACCATGTTGTAAAATTAATGTAAATACTTTGTTTGAAATTCATTTTTATAGCATTTTAATGTATTTGACCACAAACCATAGGGAGAGAGAGAGAGGAAACAGGGAGTGAAAGAGAGAGAGATAGGTGTGTGTGAAGACAAGGTCCCTGGCCAGAAGCAAACCTGGAACAATACTGTATGTGTGATAGATGACCACCCATCCACCAGGACGCCACATAAAAATACTTTATGCAAACAAAAGTTTTCTTGTCACAGAAACCTAGAAAAGCACTGATTAGATCACAAGCACTCATGTGATTTGAATGGTTTTCTAAAAGTCGATACAGACAACAGTTATGATCCTGAAAAACCTATAATTATCATAGTGATTGATTTAACTGGTGGCCATATTTAATTTACGTATGTCATACTTGATATGAGACACCTAGTAGTACACAAGTAGTCGGAGCACCAAACACACAAAATGTGCTACATCAAGACATTATAGCAGCTATAATCAATATTTTTATAATAGCATTGGATCAAATGACTACGTGTAATGTGAAAGGGGTCCCTCGTAGTAACAATTGAACAGAGAATTATATCCTGACTCTGCAGTTCTCTTCATCTCTACAGAGATTTATCATGCCTTTCAGCTCATTGTTTTGGTTTTACAGCCGGCAACATTACTGTTTGGTTTATTCTCACCACACTCATAGCTTGTTTTCGGCCTGTGTCTGCTGAGAGTGTAAAGAGGAAACTGTTTGCTAACAAGTTTGACATATCATGTACCTAAAGTCCAAACAATCACCACAGTCTTATCTGTTGGCCTCACACGCACAAGACAGTGGTGGTATTGGACAGCTTCCAGGTGAGAGAGTAACTGTGTGAGTACAGTACCTATGAAATTACACCTCCATCAGAAACAGACTATATAAGTATAACAATCAAACACCAATATTGCTTTTGTATTTGCCTTTAGTCTATCATATCCTAAAACTACTTCAGTGTTGTTGGCTTACTAGGTTTTCGACTTGATTTCACTTCTCATTTACTTCAGCTAAAGATAAAAGCTGCACAAAGTTGCAGGCACTAACTCTCAGTGGGACCGGCAGTATAAGCAACTCTGTCAAATTAACAGAAGCTATTTGATTCAATGTTTATATAAAATAAAGGCTTAATTTAAATGTAAATTAAAAGAAAAATAAGTTTTTCTATCACGGGGATGAAATAATTGTGCTTTTGTCTGTTGGAAGTGAGCAACTGAAAACAAAGCTCACAATGACGCTCGAATTGAAAACTCATCAGATTTTTACATTTTTTAACATTCTATGACTGACTATTACTTCACTGAATTACTTCATGAAATGATTAGCAATGAATCAGTGGAAAAATACATTAACACACACACCAATAAGCTGCACACGCAAACACATACTCACTCAAGTGCACACAGGTGCTTTAACCGGTAACTGATTGAATTTATGGCAGCCTAAGCCTGGTGAGCCGAGCCCAGAGAGCATCCATGGCGTGTGTTTAGAGGTCCCTCAGGACTATTAAATCAGCCCAGAGTGGATCAGGAAGTCATTGCCCTAGCGACGGGGAAAAGAAGGGGCCTGATTTACAGTGGCCCCACCAAATGCTGTAAACACATCCTACTATCATGATCAATCACACGTACTACTGTCACACACACGCACAACGACACACATCCAGGTCTTCCTGCTTTTCCTCCCTTTAGCCCTTTAATCTTGGGGTTGATGGTGTAAAGCTGGGTCCTGTTCCCCTGGGCAGAGCTCTTTAACAGCGGTCAGTAGCTCATCATGGTTCAGTAGCTGAGGAGAGCACAGTCTACCCAGCCGGACTCAGCTTCAGGAGCAGGCCAAGACCTTGTGTTACAGAGGAGGCTGAACAACATGGCTTAAGTGGTGCTATAAGGGGCTAGGCTATGTTGGCAATTTGTCCAGTTTAATGAAATAGGGTGGTGCACCTATTTGATTTTGACTTGCTGACTTTTTTCAGCAATAGCCATTCTATGTATGACCTCTCTCTAAAGTAGTTTTCATTGCTTGTGGTCCGCCATTCCCACGCTGGATTCAAAGTGCCTTCACACGCACGAGGGCTTCACGAAACAATGAAACGATGCAGCATGTAATCCAGTGTTACTGTTTCTAATTTTATCCCATTGACATCAGCCTTACTGTTTACTGCTCACTCTCCTACCAGAGCTGTACTACGTTACTGCTACTGCAAACCAAACTACTAATGCTAGCAATTAAAGGCATTGATCTGGGGAAACATAGGGTGGCTTTTATTGTGAAACAGTGAAAGGAAATGCAGTGTATTTGTCGACGAGGTTAGCACTGACCACCATCATCACGGTCATTTTCTGCAGTCTTTTAATAGCTGATCAGTTTTAAATATTGCAATGTGAGTTTGTTTGGCTACACTGTAAACATACACCAGTTACTGTTCTGTTATATTTCTGACAAAGTATAGCTGCTCAAGTATCATTTGCTGTAGTATTAAACCTCACTTTCTGTTAACACCAGTAACCACGGGTGTCTCCAAATCAACCAGGACTAAAATCTTTAGGATTATAACTTTTATGGCCAATCCAAAGCGGTGTCCCCCTTTGAATGATGCTGTAAAACACTGTGAACCCAATATGATGTTTTATGAACCCTTACAGGTTCATAAAAGTTTTGGGGAAGCTCCATGTTACAGGTTGATAAGTTCCTGCAGTGGAAAAATGCCATTATTTCCCTCACGGTAGATGTCTGTATTTCAGAGTCGTTGCAAACAGGAGGATTTACAGTCTTCATTTGCCCTGACGTCAGCCCACACCTGAGCACACGTGAATTAAACCCTGCAGTGTTTACTGAGAGAGAGATAGAGGGACAGGGGGAGGGAGGCAGAAGGACTCTAGAGCAGTGAATATATAGGACAGAAGGAGATGTTAAGTTGGAGGTGAGAAATAACTGGTGCAATGCAGGTGAGTGAAGAAGATGTTTTGGGGGGGGGTGTAGAGGGGAGCGAGAGTCAGGCCTCTGCAGTGCTTTGCTGTAAGAGAACATCAATCCAGAGCCCACTTAGCTGCCATCTCTGCTGTCAGACTCCAATGGGACCCCGTATTCAGAGAACAGGAAGGGCATGAGCCGGCCCCACAGCACTGTACACCGCTAACTGCATTATGCAACAGCATTGTTCACTCTTATTATTGACCCCATGTGTGCACTGCAGTAAATACAGTTATCTTGTATTCAGTCCCTTAATCACCCTTCAGTTTTATGCAAGCACAATTAAATCCACTGTGCTGTGACAAGCGTAAAAAAAATGTGGTGAAGCTCAGTTTTTCTATCAATATGTCACCATGCAGTTTTTAAATCATCCTGCTATTTGGTTTTGTTCTTGAGGACATTGTGTTTATTTTTAACAGGTCCCGCTGTAATGACCCTCTAAATCCTGCCCTCCGCCTGTGACCCAGCTGCAGCATTTATAATCGTATTACAATTGATACAGCCTCTTAGCACTGAAGCAATAACACTGAAATGTGACGCAAGGAAAAGTCCACTCCAGCTGTCCAATGCAGATCGTCTGACACAGGATCCATTATCAGCATAACTCATAATACTCTGATCTGCAAAACATTGGCCCAATATCTATTTATCTCTGTGTAGTTTGTGTATATTCTTGTCCCCTTCCCTCTGTGTTGTTTGGTTTGCCTCCCATTAGAGTGTTGACAGACAGTGGATGCTCCATGCTGTGGAGATGCAGAGAGTGTGGGAGTTGATGGCCAGGATTATGCCACACAGCACAGTAGATGCCTGCTTCCTCACATTTTAACCATTACCGGGAATGCATCTCAAAGAATATGTATGAAGCAAAATTTATCTATTTCACTATTATCTTTATTTAATTCAAATTTGAGGTGGTTTAAAAACATTTAGCCTCTTCATTTATCATGTTGGTATGTGTACTGTGATTTTATTCACATTTCTCATTGCCTGAATGCTAGAATACAGAAAATAGTATATGAAGAAAGACTTCCTTTTTTACTGATTTATTTTAGGGTTTTTTTTCTGATAATGATTCAATATATAATTCTAATGTAGTCTGTTTTTTCACATTGTTCTGCTTTTGAATTCAATATTAGAAGAGATATAGATATAGATATAGAAGAGTTTTCATTTTCATTTTTCCTAACCTGCAGTATGATATAATGCTAATTTGTTTGTGCCAAAAACATCTGTGTTAATGCCTTACTCAGTTTAGCCTCACACCTACAGTGCATCTCTCTGTTTCTCTTTATCTCCCACTCTGCAGATTAGCTGAAGCTGTTTTTCTTAACCCATCCTTTCTCCTTTGCCTCTTTTTTGTCTCTGTTCTCCTTTTCTTCTCTCCTCTCTCAAAATCTCTTATCTGATTCTCTTAAACAGCACTCAGAAAATATACAGTATCAAACTGTTAATAAATCATGTATTTTTTTTATCAAAGGCTGCTGAACTGCAAATAGATGGCCTTCAATAATACAGACTCTCTTGCACTCTCACAAAGAATATAACCTTTTATAACTCATACGAAGAAGCTGTGACATTGCTGGCTTGATCTATCAGTTAAAGTAACTTTTTCAAACATAGGTCTCTGTTCCCTACTGGATCTATTCAAATGTGACAGGACCACACCAGACAGCGCTGGAATTCCCATGCAATATTTGGCCTCTGGTGAGGGAGAGGTAGTGGTAGTGCTGCTGGAGAACAGTGGTGAGCTGGAAAGTATATCAAGGGAAAAAAGTGTTTTTTAGTTTTTAAAACCTATTTTGCAGTTTAATGATTGTTTTGTTTTTTTGTTTGCACCATGCACTCACACAAGGACGCGCATGAACATGCGAGTGATTCTGCCTTTGGTTCCACATTAATCCACTAATCAACAATTGGTGGCAGTAACGGGCCAAAAGATGTTTAATGTGCCAACAAAGATAGTGAAGAATATGACTGCAAGCTAGCAAGCATGGATGTAAAAGTATAGGATTTAAAACCATTTTTTAAAATGGTTTTGCAAATGTTTTAGGAGGAAGGAAATGCATTCAACACATTTGTCAAACCTCAAGGATACACACAGTGTATTTTGGTGAGTAACACTGGATGTAAACGTAACTTTTGTTTGCTCTCAAGAAAACTCCACAGGGCACCTTTAATTAATGACAAGTGCGAGAGCGAGTGAAGCTCATCACCTCTTCTCACTAGTCCAACCAACCCAGACCCCTAATCATTTTCTCAATATATTCTGCCTACGATCCGAAAGCATCGAAGCAGAGTTATAAAAAACAAAAAACGTTAGGTTTTGACTCTCATTTAATTCCTATTTGCTCACATGGTGTATGTAGCATGCTGCTGGAGTCACAGGCTGCTGTAACTAACTAACTTTTATCTTTAATGAAAGATCAAAAGTAAGACTGGTGGTCTGATAATTATCTTAGTTTTCTGAAGGTTTCTTTTTTACTCTTTTGTACTTCACCATAAAGATGAAAATGAATAAAAACATAATTTTATAGACGGGTCTGACATGATATGAGATGGGTTTGCCATTTTGAAGGCATATATAGCAAATGGCGCCATTTTTAATTTAACATGAGTTCTTCTTTGAACATTGGTGTATATATGACTCGCAAGGACCCATTCGCTGCCAACACATTGTTGGAGGACCCACTCGGGCCCCCCCACCCCATTGGCCCCAGTGTAACCACACTGCCTGCACTGTCTATATTTACGCCCCCAATGCTTTCTATCCTTCCTTCCTTCCTCAGCAGTATGTAAGAATATAGCTCATCTAACTTATGCCATCTTCTCCTCATTGCCAAAACACAGGCAGTTTTCTCCTAACTGGATTATCAGTAATCAATAGTGATTATGGGGTGGAGCTGCCATGGCCTATAACTGGGGTGTTTGTGCCAGGAGTCAGTAATCAGTACAGAGGAGGGTTTGAGAGGGCCAGAGTCTTTTCTCAGCCAAAGAACACTACTGCCAGGTCATCACTATCTACTACAAAAGCAGAAAGCATCCCTGTTACACCGCTGCACAAAACACACACACACACACACACACACACACACACACACACACACACACACACAAAGACAAGGTATGCACAGACCTTTAACGAATCTCTGATCACATCTCATACGCACACACAGACACCTACAGTATACACACACCTACTGTAGATCACATGATATACCTGGAAGCAAAGGACTCATCTAAAAAAAAGTATGAACGTGAGTTATCACTCTGAGTTATTTTCTAATACCCCTGAGGGTTACTTCATGCCATGAAGACAATTAGTAGTCCTGAGTCATATCTGGCTAGAACCAGGAGTGTAGGAGTGAAAGCTGCTAAAAACAGCAGCAACAACACCCTGATGTGAGGGTGAAAGCTACAGGAGAATGCTAATTTTCCAACATGAAAACAATTCTGCTCAGACTGCAAACTTTCCAGCCTAGATCTGAGTGGAAATTTATTTGAAGTGCAAAGGGGGCTAAAGCTCATACACTTGCAGCCATTTAAAATGTTGAAGGTGTGATGCATATAAAAGTGTTGCCTCAGATACTGTAACAGTATGGTGGCTTGGTTGCATAATGCCGTCAAACTTCTCAGGAACCACGGCATGCATTTTCTGTGACTGCAGCTACGCTTTAGGATCACATCAAAAGCATGGAAATTCACATAACAAACTCAGAAAATGGCTTGAGGCCAGTCAGACCCTTACTCACACACATATAAAAAGCCATGTAAGGTTATATAAAGTCATTCATCCAATGGAAACTTGAACACTGTTGGATTCTGTTAAACTGTAAAATACTGAAATCTGCTATGTCTTTTACAACTAATAACTCGAAAAATTGTACAGTATATAGGCTGATAATTCTAACCATTATTTTTGGAATGTATAGTTTAAATTGGAAAAAAGACGAAACACTTAAAGATATCCACATGCACAATTTCCGTATTTTAGAGCATGATATCAATGGAAACTATTATCCCACGATGCAATTCATAGTGTAAAGGTAGGTAGGAGTGAAGAAATGAGCAGCAGCGAAGACACATTCACAGCTTGAAAAATAAATAAAGTAAGAAGTCTGTCAAAATACATTTTTCAAGCCATTTGTGATGTTTTTAAATTTCAAACTTGCAAGGGTGTTCTGAAGTCAAACTTTCATTTTCTATTAGTATGAATAATTTAACTGTGGCACATTTTTGGTCTTATTTTTGACTCAAACAAGTCTGTAAAATACATAAACTTACAGCAAAATTAGCTGAAATATCTTATAAGATTATATTTCTATTATAGTAGCATCCAATAATGTGCTCTCTTTAGTGTTCACTTTTTTATTTTGATTCGGTAAGACCAATGTTGTTAGTATTAAACAAGCCAACTACTTCCAAAAATGTTGTCTTTACACTGTGATAAAACAAGAAATCCATTATGACACATTAGCTGTGATTCTTTAAAAGCTGCAACATGTAAGTCCTTTTATGATGAGACCTTTTATTTTGAATGAATGACTTCCCTGGGCTTCAGACCTTTAATTCTATTAGTATTGGTGTTAATTATTGAATGTACACACACACACAATGCACTCGGGTTTATCTTATACACTTGTAATTAACATGCAGACCTTGGTCCATGCTCGCTTTCTTCTTTCCTCTGGTCTTGCGGTTGGAAGAGAAGAGTTGGAGAATTAGGTTCTCTGTTCCCCTCTGAGTTGATAAGCTCAATAAAGCATCAATCACAGCTCATGTGCATCAGTCTCTCTCTGCTCTGCTCTCAGTGGAAAACTTTATTCATGGACCTGCAAGACGTTATTGCACCGGGGACTCGCAAAACAAGACAAAGCTTTTCATGTGCGTTCCTGTATTTGTGTGTGGCTCTGTGTGTGTGTGCAAGTATTAGTTTCCAGAATGTTTTGCAGCCAAATATGTGGACCGAAACACTCACCACCTGTAAAGCTATTTATTCCAACAACACACACTCTCTTTCTATTGTTATATCTATGACTCATCATTGAGACATCTGTATCTTTTTTGGTCGCAGAGTGACATTCTCACATCATAACATGCTTGTTAATAAGAGACAACACGTTCTCACCTCTGTTTTAACATCTATGCCTGAAATAGAAATGAGACTTAACTAAGAAATGGCAAATGTTCAACAGAAAAGAGACTTTTCTCTCTTACATACACTTTCACTGTTCCCTCTGCTCCCCAGAAGCCTGAGGTAACTTGTGGCATTTCTATGGTTTCTCTCTGAGGAAACCAACTCCTCCCACTGCTTTCCTCAATGCTGCCCTTCTGTCCTTGATTGTCCTTACCATGTTCTCACTTTCCTCCTCCTTGGGTCTCTAGGGCCTTATGTTTATAAAGATACAGAAAAGGCTTAGCTTTGACAGACAAAGTTGTATATGCCTTCACCTTTTCTTTACTTTGGAGACATTACTGTGCACCAAAGTGGGACAACAGCTGCAGTAGTGGGAGGTATCATTGGCAATCCAGTGGTGCACAGCATTTCTGGTGTAAAGATATGACCAGAAATATTTTCCATTGTGCGCCACCCATCTTCTCAGACTAGGTGATAATAATAGCACAAAAGTGGTTGGTGCTAATTATGTCACATTAAGATGGAGGAACACCTATATGTAACTCTCCTAAATCACCCAACCCCCACATTTTTCATTTTTATTTTACTCTGGCTATAATATAAATGTATAACACCTCCAGCTGCACAGTAGAAATGCAAAGCTAATCCAATTACTGTATGTTATTTAATTAAAAAAATATCTTCTCCACATCACTGTATGCCCTTAGAGCCTATTGCCACTAAAGCTTGAAACTTAGTGTAGATATTGATTATGCAAATGTCAACACCCAGCATACACATGGCGCAGTTGTACTTAGCATGTGATCTTGTGTTTCTGTGATGGTACAACACCTGAGTTTAAATTAAATCAATTAAGTCAATTAAATCTGCCTGCAGAATAACAAAGTTTTCTTATAGGAACTCTTGCTATGTCATGGTGGTCAAACACTGATGTGTGACTGGCCTTAACTGATACCAGACTGTAACAAACCTCTAGCATGTCCTCTGACAAGTTTTAATCATGGATTACATCATATTCAACTCTGTCCAAGTTTACCTGGGTGCACGGGACACCTCTGGCCACAAGGATACCAAAACACCACCACCCTCTGCTGTCTGCACAATGTTTGCCTGACTGTACATTGCACGTTAAACTGCACCTTGCGTCCAAAAACCGTTACCTTTACCTTTCTGCAGCCACTTTCATTTGGTTTGTGTCAAAAGAACTACTCTAGTCCCGGTACTGTATTTGTTGTGAAGTGGAGGCCATCGGAAATAGGCTGGTACAGTAAATTATGACTGTGCCGGCCACAATGACACCCAGGAGCCTAGAGCTACAGCACACTCGCTCAGAACGTAGCACAGTCTCTAATTAACTAATGAAATATTAACCACCTCTTCATTCTCCTTCTATTCTGTCTGCCTCTTTCTACACTTTTTTTCCGTGTTTCTCATTACCCATCCTTTTTACCCCCATTTTTCACATTTTTCATGATCTTATATGCTGTATAGAAGTCAAGTCTCTGTAAAATGGGGTAAAGATATAAGATGTACAAGTGTATGCCATGTTTTCATTTTCCATGATACTGATTTAACATCACAATGTCATTATTTAGATGGAATAAATCATGACATTTAAAAATGAGAGGCAGCAGTATGAAGAAAAACTGATGGAGTCAGAGCAAAGAAAATCTAATGCCATACACTCTCTTTCATGACCAGCTACTTTCCAATGCAGAACAATCCCGTGTTAAGCTCACATTACAGATGAGTGGAGTGTGTGTGTGCGTGAATGCTTGTGTGTGCAGGCATGGCTGTTTGGATGTTCAAAAGCAATTTTCTTACATGTCAATAAAGGACTTTCTAACAAAGATGGAATACAAAAACATAAAAAGAAGAAACTAAAAGTGCCACAACGTAGAGACACACACTTACAGTACACAAAGGATCCCACACACTCACAAACACACACTGAACAACAGCCACTAGGTCCATGTGCTGCTGTGATATTGGCAGCTCGGCTCGGTGCCTATCAATAAAGCCCTGCAATAGGCCAGAGGGCCAGCACCCCATGCTGTTCTCCCAGGTGCCTGATCTATATTAAGGTGGGTTTTCAGACCAGCTGAGCCAGCAGGGGGTGCACAGTGAGGAGAGATGAGGTGGCCTGAACAGTAGTTGGATACCTCCTTCCATGACTCTCTCAAAAGAAAGCACTTATTAGCCACACAGACACAAAAGAACAAGCAGGTTAACACATACAGTCCAAGGATTTCACTTCTTGTGACAGTGGTTTGGCAGAGGAAGATGGTAGCAGCACAAAGTGAAGCATCACTTTTCTATCATAACTAATCATGGTCCTCATCCCAGATATATAACCTCTCCAGTGTGTTCTGGGTCTACCCCGGGGTCTCCTACCAGTTGGAAGGGCCCGGAAAACCTCCAAAGGAAGGTGCCCAGGAGCATCCTGATCAGATGCCTGAAACATTTCAACTAGCTCCTTTCGACGTGAAAGAGCAGATTTTCTTCCGGATGTCTGTGCTCCTTACCCTATCTCTAAGGGTGAGCCCAGCCACCCTACATAGGAAACTCATTTAGGCTGCTTGTATCTGCAAACTTATTCTTTCGGTCACTACCCAAAGCTCAGACCATAGGTGAGGGTTGGAACTTAAATAGGCTGGTAAATGGAACTCTTTGCTTTGTTCCATGGGAACAAGTGCAAAAATTTGCAGCCAACTGGCTGCCTGCATCTTGAATCCCACAGTGAACCAGTTTGGACACTTCTTGAATTACATTTAACCTATTTTATGATTTTTTTTCTGATTGGTGAATTTTAAGACCTCCAATCAAGGGATTTGTAATGAATCGTAAGCAGATTTGTGCTCAATAAGAGTGTCCTTAAGCCCACATTCAGGCCAAACCTTAAGAAGCTTCATAGTAAATTACAAATACATCTGCCATCCCCCAGCTTTCTCAATATAAAATGAAAAGGAGAAGGTAAACAGTGATGCGTTCTACCAGCAAAAAAGACTTGTGTTTATTGACAAACAGCATGTTCAGGCACTACAGTGACATATGTTCCTTTTCTTCCTTACAGCTTTTTCATTTCAATAATTATCCATCCCAGTAGTCAGGCAGTATCACTTAAAATATTCAGCAGGGACTTTGTCACCTAATATAAACTCCGTGTCCTGAAAGGTGGCAAAGAGCCTGTGTATTGTGTTGTTCCCTGGCCTGCTCAGATGTATTCAACATCACACATAGATGGAGCAAGATGTGGAAGAAACACACACACACATACAGGTTTTCTAAGGATAAAAAAGGGAAAGCAAGAGGTTGATGCGGGTGATCGTTATGATGATAAGGAGAGGAAACACTGCATGTTTGGTGCTGCCCTGCTAGAAGTTACTGATTTCAAGATCATTTATTAAAAATGCATTACACATCGGTATGTATTTGAAGTATTTTATAGGGTTTGACTTGTCATTGACTTGTTTTCCAAAAAAATAGATTTTCTTTCTAATTTCTAATACATTAGTTTCTAATGTGTTTTCAATGAAGGTAGACTAAATATTTAACAAGCTACAGCAAAGGATGACCATAATGACCATAAAGTTGATTCAAAACCTCTCTAAAACAGTTTCAACAAACTGAACATTTTCACCTTCATGAAGGGAGGATTTAGTGCAGGGCTGACTGCATTAGTTTCAGCTTGGTGTATCTAATAAAGTGGCAACCGAGTGTATGTTCCATATGTTCCACCATATAAATTGTAATTAGACAGTCATTGTACAATTACAAAAGGTTGAAAGAAATGCTGTTTAGCCAATTAAGACTACATTACTCAATCTTCAGAGACAAGGTGCTTCATTATCATGGTGACAGTTCAAGGCACTTGGTCCTGTGAAAGATTATACAAAAGGATGATAATAAATCCAAAGGGATTTAATATTTGATTCAGACCCATGCCTAGACTTGAAACTTGACTCAGATTAGCACGAAGTAGCTTAATAAGAAGGCAATCATGAATGTTCAGCAAGGCCCATGGAGGACATGCAGAAACCGCTCCCTCTCCCTCCTCCTCTCTTCCTCTACCAGGGACACCTGCAAAGGAGAAAATCTGCCTTTCATCACCAGAGGTTGATAACATCAGGCTTCAGAGAGGCCACGCTGACACAGGACATAACACACACAGGTGCACAGCTGATATGGACTCTCTCTCTGTGTCTGTGAGTGTGCAAAGTAACAAACACAAGCACACACTGCACACAAACATACACACACTGGCACTTCTGACAGCTAAGGGGGAAACCTTACAGCAGCTGCAGGTGTGATATGTAACCACAGCTGCTCTAATATCATGTTTCACAGAAATCTCTGCATACACTGTGGAACAGTACAACCTTTACTCTAATAATAATGGTTGCAGTAGTTGTATAGTTGCTCTGAAATATTCTCAGGGCCAGTTTTGCGTACATTTAAACCTAATTTGAGATGTGCAAAAAGCTTTGTAAGTCTGAACCCCAGTATGCCCAGACAGACCGGCTATTGTTGAACAGACAGGAAAATGGTTGAATTTCATATGGACCATGAATTCTTGGCAGACTACCATAAAATATCAATATGCAACACTCACATTGTCACACTTGGAGACATTAGCACCATTCTCAGGACAGCGTTGCAACTGTGACTTGTTGAAATAGTTTGTTTGATCTCTATTTTGAGCACAGCAACAGAAACTGTTTGAAACCTTTACCTGCAGTTTATTTTCATATATGGTTTAAATCACATCATGACTCACAAGACTAACTAACTATCTGGTAGTTTTTGACAACAGTTGTGCTCAAACCTTGTTGGTTGTCCTGTATCTCCTACACCTAGATACGTCAGGCTCTTACAATTTTCTTTCCCTCTTCACTCAAAAGCACCCAAAGACTAGAATTAGATCTGATTCCCAATCTTTGTTTTTGTCTCATAATTCCTGGTTAGTTAATAGTTGGACTCAAAGTGAACTAAAGTGAAAAGTGAACCAAAGTGATGTTTAAAGTTGACAAGACTGCATATAAAATGAGGCTGGCGAAGGTTTGCTCAAGGAAATGCAAATTGAGGTGAGACACATTCGCGCAAGTTGAGAATGTGTCAACTTGAATGAAAAATGTGTTTTCTGTTCTGTATGACTCACATCATGAAATACAGAGAAGGGAGAGTGTCTGAAGGGATATAATAAAAACAATTGTTTCTGGTAAAATCTGTCTTAGCCAGAGCTGTATCACATACATACAAAGACACACTCTGCACACACACAAAATATGTGTTAGTGTTAATTACTATAGAGAAAAAACATCAGATTACAAATTGGTCAAATGTATGCTGAAACAAACTGGCAAAAAAAATTCACTTTGCATTCATTCTGAACTCATCTTTACTTTTAGAGATGCTCAGACAGGAAGTCTGGAATCTCACCTACTGAGGAGGGGGAATCATGGTTTGTTTGAAAGGTCATGAAATCATCCTCAGCACAAGTTACAGGCCATGTAATTCGGGAGACAACAGCCGATCAGATAAACATTAATGGCCAATCAGGAGAAAAGTGGTAAGAGGCAGTATGTGTTTTCCGTGAACCCATCAATCAGTTGGATGTGGGCAGGAGGACTTACAGAAGGCTCTATTTGCATGCACACATACGTCCTCCTTGCGACTCTGTGAATGTAATATTTTCTTATAAAAAATCAATTTACATTCCGTTTAAAGTAGTCTTTGATTTACATCAACACCTCTACGTGGTTTAGAGATTTCTTCGATGGCATAAAATGAGAGGGCTGAGGTTCGATGAGCAGCTTCTTGCAAATGTCTCGAACAGAAGATTTTGTGTGGTGGCAGACAATTGCTCTACTAGTTGCTAGGTCAACTGAAAGTTGTCACATGTAATGAATTATTATGCAGACAAAATGATTGTTGCAGTTAGGAAAAGACAACAGACAACATTGCTTCATGCATGTCATGTATTGTGACACTATTGTGGCTATTTTACTTTTTTAATGCACAGATGTACTCATGTAAACCCTCCTTGGTGCTACAGTTACCAAACTATGTTTCTGACTGCAGCTCCAGAGCTCCTTCCAACAATATTTAGTTTTCCTTGTGGTGAGAAACATTCACCCCCAACACAGGACCGTGATGGGATTCCTCACTGGTTTACTGGGTCAATAAGCTCATGTCAGATTTTATTGGGATGTTGCCTCGGTCACAACTGATAGAATCATTGGGCTCTCGTAGGGGAAATAGAGAAGTAGAGGGGAAATCAGAGAGCCATTTTCCCACTTTCCACTGTTCATAGTGAGGAAATTAAGAATCTAGAGAGAAACATCTGTCACATGTTATCTATGTGCATACTTGTATTACTAAGGTAGAGGGGGACGAAGTACAAAATGCTTTATTCCCTTGAAGAATAGATTTGGTTTTTAAGGCCCCAGGAAGACCATTTACAATTTTACTTCATTTTCTACATTAAATATTGAGGAAACTGATATCAAACATACTGAAAGTGAATGTTCAACCAAATGCCCTTGTGTTGCAGGATTAAGTGTTCAATCTTGAATGCATTAACCTTTATTAATTAAGCAAAAGTTTTCAGTGGTCCATTTATAGAACCACTCTGACTGGATTAGCTTAAATATGGCTGGTTAAAATTTTAAAGAGAAAGAGAGACAGAAAGCATACATTTAATGAACTCGGCCCATACTTCATGTACATCTATATCTTCCTTTGTATGGTAATAACACATTTTATGCTTACATTTGAAGTATTATAACTTAGGCTCAGAAACAAGTGACTGTGCCTACCTATGTACTGTTGATGTGTCTTACCCCATTTCTGCTTTCTGTCCTCACTCACTCTTGTTACAAGAACCACAGGGGGGATGATGAAGCTATGAAGCCTCATTGAGATGTGCTCTCCTTACACGTTCTGGCCCATCATCAATCCTTATTCAACCCTCAATTAATGCCTGTGTGCTCGATCCCTCTAATCCCTCCATCCCAAACACTATCACCCCACAACCACACACCCACCCACCTTACCTGCAATCCCAATAAACTAATTTGAATACAGTGTTTGTTAGTTAAATTAAAATGTAAGTAAAAATTAAAACACGCAAATAATCTTTGAAGAATACTACCTGTTTTTTTAGCATAAATTGACAGTTCTTAAACAAGCAATATTAAGTTAGATACAATTTAGTAGCAGATCGAAGCCCAAAGTATTGATACTACCGTTTGGAAGTCTTGTTTTGAGTATTGATACTATTGCCAAAAGGATTAATACAAAACTTATTTATCCATCACATGTTAGATCACATCCCGGGTACATGAACACTCTTCTAAGTGCTGCAGTATTTGCATCTCTGCTGCTGTTGTGTGCATGTGTGCATTGATCACTGCTTTAGTTCAGTGCTATTTAGTTTTTCTGAATACATTATATTATATTCAGTATTGTAGCTAATGTTTTGGTGAGGCAAATTTTAAAGTTCAATTAAATATAAACATTACTGGAAATTACAAGTATGGGAAACTGTGCAGTAAAAGTGAGCGTCTGCATGCTTAAGAGAAACTGTATACATAGCTGAAGTGGTAATATTCTGCTGTAACAAGAGCACCACTCAGCAGGTGAGCATAGTAAAAAACACTTTGGTTGTCATCAAGCTAACTCTGCATGACTAAGTGAACCTGCTTTCTCCCTCATTTTCCTCTGCAACAGGAGAATACTATTATTTCATATCATTGTACTGACTGTAAGTAAGAACTCTTTCCATTTGGTGAATGTATGAGGTTGTTTCTGTTTCATAGAGGCACCAATTGAGTCTTACACAGCCCAAAATATTAGAAGACATCTGTTAATAAAGTTGAAGAAGCCCAGCACTTCACCTCACGTTTCTAACATTGTTGACTTGCTTCAGCTTTCTGCATTCATTATTTAACCTCTCTAAAAGCTCCAGGCTTTTATTCCCCCTCCCTTACACACACACATATACACAAATCATCAACAACAAAAACTACATGGTTTCAGCCAAAAGGCCAACTAAGAAATATATTCTTTTTAACACCAAGTCAAGCCCGCAGCTACTGAAAATAAAGCTCATATTTGTCAACTTTGTTCTTTGCAGCAGAGTTGGCATTGCAGCTAGGATGCTGCATAATGCAAATCAGAGACCCCATTTACTCCAGAAAAAAAATGAACTACTGTAGCAACCAAGTCCCACTGCAGGTGCCGAATGTTCACTCCCTGAGCTTCAGTGTTTGTCTCAGCCCCTGACCCTCGTGATGTAGTCTATTCTCTCTGTCTCTCTCTCTCTCCCTCTCTGTTGTTCCTACTGCAGAAAAACTGCAGATCTGCGTCACCAAGGACACAAGAGACAAGTCTGATGGATCTGCTATCACTTTCTCCACTGTTTTTCTTGCTTTCACTTTTTGCTGCCTTGCTAACCCTGCATCCAAACACTCGAGACCAGCTGTGAATCAGTTTCCCAGTGTGACACTTACACAGTAGCAAGACCATGCTGGATTGCCTTAAAACACTACAATATCCTTCAGAGGATATAATTTCTGCACAACCAAGATGATTAGCTCTGTGTTAGCATGTTAGCATTATCCTCTCCCCCAACAACAACTAGTAGGACAGCTTGCTTGTGCGTTAGCATTCTAGAGAAAGCGAGGGTGCTAAGTGTTAGAGGCTGATTAGCTGGGATGTGTGAAGTCAGACAGAACCGGCCTGAGTGCAGACGCCCATATTCTCCCCTGACCCACTTCTCTCACTCGCTCTGGTTCTTTTACTTAATATGCTTGCTGCAAACAACTCAGACTAACTTGGTGCAGAGCGCTCATAGCCATGCTTATTCAAACAGCATTCGGAGATGGGTCAAGACATGGGGATAGAAATAGGATGCCGATATTTGGAGAGAAAAAATGTAAACAGCTGCACAGCCAGCATCTGTGGTTACGACAGCAGTGATAGACCATATATTTTTGTGGTTTTCACTCAGTTAAACGGTCTACACCACATCTTTCACTCAATTCCAGCCCGTTTCCTGTTACCATGGCAACCCATCTCTTCCTTCTTCCCAACTATTCCTTCTTTCCACCTCTTCTTTCTCATTCATCCTGCCTTACTTCAGCATCAGCTACATCAAATAGTGTGTCTATAAAGAGAACTGTTAAGTTATTTAATGAAAATGTGGTGCAGCAAGACATGATTCATCTCATCCGGTAAATCACAGACATTTCTTATTATTTCTCAACTTTTTAATAGTGCATGCTATTAAACGAAGCACTCGTGTACTGTTTTATCTAATTTTGCCTACATGAGTAATGAAATCGACAGCACATTAACAAAGACTAAGACAAGAAAATGAGGAAAATGGGTGAGAAATCATTCGATCTGTTAACTTAAGAAGCTTTTACTCTCTCTCTCTCTCTCTCTCTCTCTCTCTCTCTCTCACACACTCTCACACACACACACACGCAGACATGGTGGGTAGATTTTGCTGCAGTGGATGTGTCGTTGGTGTCTTCACAGTGACATTGGTGCTGAGTTACAGTGCTAATGAGAACTTTAATGTCACCCACACACAGACTCCTGGCAGACAGATTAGAGCAGTGATTACACAGAGCCCCAAGAACACACAGGAACACAATGATACAGACACACACACACATTACACACCGCACATGCCCAGATCACACTCACACATGTCGACAAACAAACATAAAGGGGACTGAAGTTTCACAAGCGAAGACTTGCAAAAGCATCATACAGAGAAAGAGAAATTGAGACAGGCAGTGGAAAAGAGTAGGGATGCACCAATTCAAACTTTTGGATCAGTTTTCGGCACTGATACCAACCTTATCACAGTAAGCAGATATCGACCAAACATCACAGATCCACGTTAGAAAGAAAACTGTTCCACGTGATTCATTTAGAGCGATATGATAGCATACGTAAGACTTCCACTGATACACTTCCTGCATGTGCTTCAGTATAAGTGCATTTTAATCTGAAGGCAGTGGTTGTGGTCATGTGGTTGTAGTCATGACAGTGACTTTAGCAGTTAGCTAACATTACCAAAGATTTACTCCATATAGTTTTTCTAATGGTAGATTTAGACATGTTCCGCACTTTTTGTCTGTAAGTCATTTTGAAACTTCCCATGAAAAAGACTCAGAAAACAAGGACTGACGTTACATCTTATAAACAAGGAACCTTTAGAAACCGCAGTTCAAACCACTAGCTACTGGAGGAGCTACATTCATGTCAGTTTTGGTCTGGGGGCAAGGGAAGGAGCCACGCACAGGTGAAGTGGTATGGTAAAGAGATGTAGAAGCTGTAATTATGTAATTGCGCTGAGGGAAGCCGAGGGAAGCCTTTACTGTGTCGAGTGCGAAGTGTGAAGCATCCGAATCACCCAAGGTTCATGTTAGAATGAACAACATTTAATTACAATTTTATTTGTTACACTGTACTATAATACTAGGGCTGACTAGCTCTACCCTGCAAAACTTAAACAACCCTGCTAATTTATTTCCATGTCTTCTATAGATCATCAACTGGTGAGGCATGTAGCTTTAGCCTCTGTCTTTTAGCATGAACTTATATCATGTATGTAGAAATCCCATATTTAAGACCCTTTCACAGGCTTTTCATTTTAAAATCAATCAGCTAGAAACATAAAAAAAATAGCTGGAGATTAAGTTTTCAACCTGCTCATGGAGTTTTAGCTATTAGCTTACACTTGGTAGCTACAACTGACAAAATCTGCCAATGACATTTCGTCCAGCAAAGTTGACATTGTTATGGTCGGGCTGGGGACCCAAGTGCAGACACGGAGACCACTTAGGTGTAAAGAACAAATAATAAGTTTATTGCAAGGCACACGGGGATGAAGGGGATCCAAAGCTCTGGTAGCAAGCGGAGCTGTAGAGGGGAAAACGGAGCAGAGAATGGGGCCTGGTAAACAACCGGCTGGGTTATGGGACTGGAAGAGCTCAGGGACAAAACAACATGAACCGGTAACTGAGGCGACAACTCTGTAGACAAAAAGAACAAGATTACTAGACAGTCAGCAAAGTACGTATAACACAAGTTTTAGCAGGCTGGAACAAGGTCTGTCAAACAGAGGCAACGATCTGTGACACACTGCCAGAGCTGGGTATAAGTAAACGCTCTAAACGAGCGGAGTGATTGCAGCTGGTGTGGCTGCCCAGGCACAGCCACACCTGTCCTCACTTGAGCCATCACTGACTGTCTGACGAGCTAGAGGGACCGGGTTGCTCCTCCGGAGGCGGGGCCCGAGCACCCGCTGGGGCCGTCATAACAGACATTCGTCGGTTAGAAATGAGAATCCTGCTTTTGTTTACTTTTGTGTGAAATCTAAGACCCATTGTTTCATTGCAGTAGTTTTCAATACTGCAAGCTTCAAGTGGCCACCTTCATTATAAACCACCTATGTGCTGTGCCAGAACAGAAAGCTTGACAAGCGTAGAAACTGCAACTAAGGGGGGCAGGGCTTAGCAAACGGTCAATTTCATAATCTTTCTAAACAAATTAAATAAAATGTTCACAAGCCCTACAAAGCATGTTGGTGTATGAACAGCTCCACTGATACTGTAGTTAAGAACTGATCTGTATTTCGAGCCTGACATTAGCTTACACATATGTTAATCAGTTCCACACAGAGAGGTTTACAGATGCTACATCTTGAGAAAAACAGAGCGCTGATATTAGATGGGTACTTGAAATTGGCAGATACAGATAAGTTTGGGTATCAGCATCAGTAGCGGGGGAGAAAAAGTTGGATCACTTGCATCCCTGGAAGAGAAAACCTGAGACAGAGAAAGAGGATGAGTTGATACAGCATGCAGGAAGGCAGATATGATGGTATGGTAGGTTGGGGGAGGTGATGAGAGGACTGATGAAGAGAGAGGAGGAGATGAAAGCGAAAAAAGAGAGAGGCAAAGTAATTCTGTCAGTAACAGTCCTGCTGTCCTCCGTACAGGATATGACCCTCATCGTCGCCTATCAATCAATCACCATCATTTTCTATGCCAGAGTTGTGCTACCAGCATCTGTGTGCCTTGACTGAAACCATCAATCTCGGATGAGGGGAGGGGGGGTGTAGGTCAAGCCCCTATCCTCCTCATCACCAGCCTTCCCCTGTTTGTCCACTCTGCTTCTACATGACTCTCCAGCTCGATCCCTTTCCAAGCATCATCAATATTATTCTGTTGTCAATCTCTGACCCAACCCCCTCTCTCTTTTTGTGTTTTCTTTCCACCTCATGTCTTCCTTTTTCTTGACGTCTCCACCTCCCAATCTCTCCCGTCCGAAACCTCACCCCTGCTTCCAAATGGGAAATCAATAAGTCCGTTTGTGAAAGTCGCCCTTGTTCTCTCTCACTCTCTCTTTCCGCTTACTCACTCACACAGTCACACATAAAGTAATATGCCTTCCCTCATATCCCACCAACGCTGCTATGAACACAAAAACAAATCATTAAATCCTGAATGTTAGAAAATTTTGAAAATCTGTTTGAAAAATTCGCATCTCCTTTTCATCCTGTCCTACTCAAAGACACTGCACTGCGGGAATGAAATAACACACAGACTGGATTATACTGTAGGAATGACGGCACATTATGCTCAGGTGCTGCAATGCATACCACAACTAACTGACACCAAGGACAGGAGGACACTGAGGAAAAATGAGGAGCCCAGACATCTATTTGCCAACTGAGAGTAAGGACAATCACATTTAAAAAGGTGGCTGATGAAAATGAATGGGAAGCCCTTAGCCCTAGGTTCCCATAGAAAAGCTCAGGGAAGTGGCTGTATGCTGCACTTTAATGGAGGTGGGGCGGTTAACCAGACTATTATAGTCTGTTATAGTCTTCACTTGACAGCTGGTTAAAAGATAAATGTGTAAACAGTGTGTCACGAAGCCAGTTTAGAAGCAAAATGTCTACATTTTCAAAATGTCCTCCCCTGACCTTTCAATTTTAATTTCTGTTCAACGCAGTAAGATGTTTTTAAGTTATGCATGAAAATTCGACAGTCTTTTCAATTATATTTAACCCTATCAAGTTACTTGGTGTTTTTCAGAGACCTCCAGGGGCCTGCAGGGATTTCATTCTGTTGTGCAGCAGAATGTTATGCTCTCCAAAGAGCACGGCGCTGTAACAGTGGAAGCTACCGTAAGAGTGCTAAAAGGGGGATATGAAGGGGTACTGCTGTAAATCCTGCCATAAAGAGAAAGGATGGGAGACAGCTTTATCCAGCTAAGAGCCTGCACAGGAGGATTAGGGCTACAGGGAGCAAGATAGGGAGAGGAGGAGGATGTGACGAACAGGGGCAGCGATTGTGTGACGGGGAACAACCTTGATAAAAATGGAAAGAGAAATGGGAGGGATGCAAAAAGGAAATGGGTAGGGACAGAGAGACGACAGTGTGGAGAAAGTGTCAATATGGAGGTCAGCCTCTGTAGGATTACAGTGCAGACGATATCTACACCAAAACACATTCATGCCATCCAGGTTAGAGTGAAGCAAACACACACAAACAGTGGCTGTCTGGACACTATAAAAAGCTCATTTTTGTGTAAATCTCATCTCTATTATCTAAATACTCAATGACTGCTGTCTCAGCTGTGCTCTGTAGGATTCTGGGCACATGGGTATGGTACCAAGACACAGATGAGAATTTGGTGTGTGAACACATCAAGCACACATAAATGGTCCTTTGTGATCAAATGGTCCCTGGAAGAAAACTCAGGAACTAAATCAGTATCTAAAATGATATTTTAGCACATGTATATTTCTGTTTCCATGACACTTCAAGGTCTGCAACGATTAAGCACAGTACAAAGCATCAACCTTGCTTGAGATGTAATGTTTGTACGCTATGAGACATGAGTCATGAGTATTTACTGTTGAGTGCCTGTGTTGAAACATGCTGGAAAGAGGAAAAAACAGAAAAACAAAAAGGTAAAGACACCGGTTTCCAAAGATGATCTCCTAAGTGATTTTTCTTGTGCTTTTTATACTTAATCGAAAAATGTCAATTTAGTTTGTCTTTTTCTGCACTAGTCAGGAAGTCGTAACTGTTGTTTGAACATCAATAACATTCAAAGAAATTCCCACCCAAGTCCTAATATTAATACCACCTTCTAATGAATGCTGTATACATATTTTGTAGCAGTCAGTGAGAATCAGTTCAGCAGACTTAACCTGAAGAGTTTCTGGTTATCAGAAAGTATTGCCTCTGGACTTTGAACTACATTTATGTTGTTAAAAGACATAAAAAAAGGAAAGGTTCCTGATCTGCAAGAAGCCGCCTGCCTCCTTTCCGTGTATGTGTAATTTTGGGTGTGCTCCGCTCTCATGCTTTTACATGTGAATGTGGGGCCACGCACATGCCTTCGTGTGTGTTTGCTTACAAAAAAGTGAGCTACAGCAGAGCGTCACAGGAGTGTGGGAGCAAGGGAGAGGAGGATTCCAGTTCCTCCTCAGGGCTTTTGAAAAGTCAATGACAGATTAATAATTTACAGTAAATCACTCAGGGGCCACTGTAAAGCAAAACTGCAACAAAAGAGACAAAGCAGGACAGGACTAAAGCACCATCCATGTTATACAGGTAGTTTCCAAGTGGAGGAGAGATTGAAGGAAAGGAATAAAAAGAATAATGAAGCATAACAGTGGGAACGATGTGCAAAGCATGATGAAAGAGTGACACAGCAGCAGCTGACAAATGGTAGATGGTAGCTGAGGACAAATGGACAAAAGGGTTTTAGACAGAGGGAAACTTCTGCAGGTAAAAAACCCTGCTAACCCCTCCGCCATCCATCTACTTCACATACACATACACACACACGACAGGCAAAAAACCATTACAAAGAGGTGCAGATAAGACCCTCATTATCAGGTCAAGCTCCTCTCCATTCCTCTTCCATCTTGCTTTGTTCCTTTTCCATGTTCTATCTATACCCATCAATAACCTCTCTCTCTCTCTGTCTCTCCCTGCTCCGTCCACAATCAAATTACTGTCTCAGACCGGAGGAGGTGTTGGGGTAAGGAAACTACTTGCTAAGCTTCAGCCCACTCACAAAATCCTCAATTGGACCACCAAGCGCACTGTAGGTCTCACATACTTTAAGCCTGTATCAGGCACCAGGAAAAGCTCCTCAGAGGCGAGGTGGTTGCTAGGTGCCACTGGAGTAATGATGTGAATAATCAGCCTCTTCGGCTTCATAATGAGGGCTGTGAGGAGGACAACACAAACTCATTTGCATCAGTTTGAATGGAAGCGTTTAGTGTAATATTGCCTAAATTCTATTTTGGAGGTTTTTCCACCCCACCTGGAAAACACTTTTTAGGAGAAACACAGCCGATCACACACACACACACACACACACACACAGAAATGTCTATATCACACATGAGCGGTTGTTACCCTGAGTGCAACCGTCCATCATGCTGCCCTAGAAACAGCCATGAAACAATGCAATATTGTTGTCTTTCTACAATGCAGACACAGATAAAAATATCCATTGTGAGTGAAACATTTAGATCATCAAAGCAAAGTCCCATTTTTTTCACACTTTATGTGCGTTATAATCCAGAAACAACGGCATCAACAACCCCCTGTGGTTTATTTCTGAATGTCACCACTGGTTGATTATTCGATTAGTCGATCAGCAAAAAAATTATTGGTAACTATTAGATTCATCATTTCAGTTATTTTTCAAGCAAAAATGCTAAACATTCTCCTGTTTCCAGCTCCTTGAGTGGGATCATTTGCTGCTTTTCTTTGTCATATATGATGGTAAATTGAATATCTTTTGGATTTATGATCCAGCACATTAATCAAGAATGAAAGTAATTGTTAGTTGCAACCTATAAAATTAAAATGTTCCCAGTTTCACGTTTTGGAAAAATATGCTTTAGTAAACATAAAACTTAAAAGGAATACATTCAACATTTTGGGAAATACCTTTATTTGCTTTCTTGCCGAGAGATGAGAAAATCAATACCACTCTCTGTAAATACGGAGCTAGCTCTAGCAGCCAGTTAGCTTAGCTTAGCAGGGGGAAACAGCAAGCCTGGCTTTGTCTAAAGATAACAAAATCCCCCTACCAGCACCTCTAAGTCTCCCTAATTAACACATTATATGTTTAACCAGAACAAAAATAGAACCATAAAAATGATAAATTAAAGCCATTTGTAAAACCACAACTGTTTCCCCCTGCTTTCAGTTTGCTAAGCTATTAATATAATAATAATTTCCCAAAACGTCAACCTATTCCTTTCAGCCTCATTTCACTCTTCATACATACGTTTTATGACAAATAATGATGATGATGACTACAACATCCCACTATGCCATGCACTCATGCATGCAAACGCGACCTCACTCAACAAGTACACATACACTCATCCATTGACAGAAACACTAGCCTGATTAAAATGGAAAGGATTAGGTAGGACCAGGTGCTCAAATGAATTGTTTGTACAAAACCCAGAGAAAATACAGTATGTCAGGGGATCTGTTACAAGCCCATCATGCTGCTCACATCACTGGGTATTCCCTCTAATCTAACTATTCATTTGTCATTCTCTTTCTCTTGCCATCCCTCTTGTATTTGCTTCTGTCACCTGATCACTGTCAGCCTCTCTCCCATGTGTGTGGTGGTTGGTTGGTTATGCTACAGTATGCCATATATGTACAGTATTTGTGAGTTTATAGACTGCCTGTACGTGTGTCTATCTTCTCTCACTGTTCTGATCTGCTCTCTCTGAATCAGGACATGCTGTGAGCGGCTGATGATGATGATGACTCAGTAATGTGAGAATGTCACCAGAGTCTGGGAACTGTGACTGGTTTCTGTCTCTCTGCCAGTGATGCTCAGACTGTAGCTTTCTCAGCACACTTCACTATTGCTGCTGTCAGTTTCTTTTTGTTCTTGTTGTTTTTGATCCCATTTCAAGTGTCTTTTATGCAGGTAAAATCTAGATGTAATTCAATAAACTTTCGTTGACAGATAGACACGTAAATGCATCTCTCTTGGCCAGATTCCAAAATCTGATTGCAATCCCAGGGTTTCCCAGGCTACATGCAAATCATGCACTGCTTCAGTCCAGAGGGTGGTAACACACCTGAAGCTGTTTGGGTAAAAAACACCAGAGGAAGAACAACATTAGCAGATTTGCTAGGTAGCTAACAACTATCCATAAACTAGCACAAACACATGGATGACTAACTTGGATGATCTAGCATGACAAAGGTTTTGCTCATCATTACAGGCTCTCACTCACACACTGCTTCCTCACCTATAACAGATCAACACTCTTTCACTCACACAGATCATTCAGTGGTTACACTGATCAGGGATCAGATAAACGCCACAACAGCACGTAATGTCTTCTGTATGACCTTTTGTGTTGGAATTGCTGTCCTGCTTTCTTCCTGTTGCTTTTAATGTGACCAAAACAATGACACCTAATTACAGTGTCACTTCAGTAGCCTTTATCACAGGGGATAGGCCCTGTATGTAGCTACTACTAGAATGCTTCTCTTTTCAAACTGTTTATAATGCTTTTTTTGGCTACAATTACACTTAATATCTAATAGCTATCTGATCCACGTGTAAATGGGGTCTGTGTTCAGATCAGTTCTGGAGTATTTTACTAATTTCCCTACTTACCCCCAGTCAGACTGTTTATTACAAACTGAAGTGACCAGTATTTTCTGTGAAAATCAATAAAAACAATGGGCCTTAACCCTCCCCAACTACCTCAACCCATAAATGGTTATAGGTTTAACTGGATGGTTAAGGTTAGGATTAAGATGTTAGATGCAGAGGACACAGGATCAGCCTGAGAGGAAGTGCTGCCTCAGAAGTCAAGCTCTGATATTTGTGCATTTAAGCAGGAAGTGGATGGAGACTTGATAAAATAGGCTTGTTTAAGATGAATCCCATCTCGCTTGGTGGCTGCAGCCGGGGGAGGTGACAAAAAGCTACAGTCAACTTGAACAGTTTCCAGCAGCATCAACAGTATTTACAGGAAGTCACAGCATACACATTTATCAGTTCTTGATTGAACACACCAACATTACACATAATGCAACTCTGACTGCCAACAGTTCTGTCTGAGATTCTGGTGTGCTTTACTATAGCTAGTAGCTGTAACCTTAAGCCACTAGTCTAAAGCAGAGATGAGGAGTGGGCTGCAGAGGTTTGGTAAGCTCACTTCTTTCTTACTCCACACCCCAGATGTTTTTCATTTTCAAACTTGTAGTCTTCAGACCCAACTGACACTGACTCTAGTGACATCAATTGAGGCAATATATCAGATTTCGTGCAGTTCTTTCTGGAGCCACAAAAGGCTTTATACAACTTTTTTCACATATGCAGTAGTACGCCCCAAGACTGGTGGCATTCCTCTTATATTTATCATTGTGATAATCATGACAGTGTTATTATTTAACCCTCATTTATTGAACTATTTTACAGAGACATTTCATGTAAAGACCCTGTTCACCTCAAATTCATTAATACTTCAGATGCCTTTACCTCTACGAGAGATTGTAAATTAAATGTGATGTGCTTTTCCATTTCATGTCCAATATGAACAACACTATTAAACAGCTGACAGACCTTACTCTAAAAATAGTGTCTAAATAGCACTCTTGCACTCTCTGCTTCATAAATGGCTTCCACAGAGCTGCTTCAATGAAGTTCTGATTAAATAGATTCCATTTTTATCAATGACTCATTCCATTGAAAAGCAAATTTCTATTCCTTTCAACTTAACAATTCAGTCTCCAGATCAATGTCATGCTTACAACAACAACACAAAGGAGAACTTGAGACCAGAAATGTGAAACTGCTGGGCTGTCATGGTAGCACTTATGTCTCTCAGATGGTTTGTATATCAATATCACTCTCCTCACATTATTGTTTTTGTTAATCAAATTGTCATCTTCCTTTTGTTAGCCACCAAACATCGCTGCATAAAACTGAAGTGGCAAATATCAGACAAATCCTGGACACAAGTGCAAAATCTGTTGCACAGAAGCATACTGTTTTTTGTTTTTAAGTCGTGAAAATGCTGACTATTTTATATAGATATGAGCTGTTAAACACCTAAAATCATTAGTTTAAACAAATAAATGCCTGATGTTTGCTGATTTTATGTGTCCAGTGTTTAATGCATCTTATATGGAGTCACTTATCAATAGCAGCTATTTCCGCTCTCTCTAGCCCCTTCGCTCTCTTCACTTTGTCACAGAAAATCAAACATAACACAACACCCACTCATCAAATCATTCGACTAAGCATACCAGTGCTTAGAGGAAAGAAGGGACAGATAGCAAGTGTGCATTTGTAAATGTCATAATTTGTTTATGTCACTGATGTGATTGAATTGGATGCATTAAAAGGGCTCATTGCAACTTTTATCTCATTATGAGTGGAGCTGGGCTATACCCTACTTGTTCTTGCACACAGTCACACACACGTGCATTTTGTCTTTGACTTTTTCAGCTGACCTAAACGGTACCCACGCACCAGGCGAACAGAGTAGTGGCCTGCAGGGAAGAGGGAGGAAAAAAATATGGAGAGAAAGAACTGTGGATGTGCTGATTGGCGCTGAGGCCCACGGCATCAAAGGAGGGAGCTGTACAGTCTCATTGTGCTGCGTAGCCGGGGAATAGAGGACGACGAGGAGGCGTTTCCATGGGAGTGCTGCTGTGTTCTTCTCGAACAGACGCATTCCCTTATCTCCTGCCTGGGGAGAAACAAACACTGGCAGCTCATATGAAGGGGAGGTTCCCTGGATCTATTTGAGCTGCGTAGAGAAGCAACAGAGCCTAATTGAATTTGAGGGAGAGAGAGAAAAGTGCAGGACTTGCAGTAGGGCCATGCTGTCTGTGTTGATAGCAGAACAATCTGTACATGGTGTGCTGAGTCGAAGCCTACTTTCATTTAATTTAAATAAAAAAGCTGTCCGTGTATTTAAGCAAAATGTGTTAACAGAAACATATGCTGAGTCAGTGTGTTTTCTTATGGTGTTACTACCTCTGAATGTCTAGTTGTCCCAAACTTAGTGAATAATACAGATATAAATATCTACTTTGTCACTTTGAGCTAAAATATCAGTGTCCTGGGTAATGTGATATAGCTCTGATTTAAATTGTATTGTATTTATTTTATCCATGCTAGCAGTGGGGCTCTAGGGATGGCAATGTCTGCTAACTGGTCAGTTATATCTACAAATATTGAGAAGATTGACATGAAATTTTTTACAGACATTTATGGTCCCCAGACGATATAAGCTATTGAATCTGCTGATCCCCTCACTTTGAATCTAGCACCACCAGCAGGTTGCAAATTTTGGCTCAGAGTGGAATATCTCCACAAATTTTAGATGGGCTGAAAAAAACAATCTCACCACACAGTTCTTTAGTAACTGTTCTGGAACTTTCAATCGCATCGCACAACAACAAAGGGGTCCTTAAAGGGCTTTAAGCATTTACAATTCCATTACAACGGGACAATCTCCATCTGCTGAGGAAGAACATGTAATATGACTGAGAGGCCCAGAACAGCTACTAATGGACGTTGTGGAGAGATTGTTTCTGTTCACTGCTGTCTCCTAGGTCAAGAATGAACTTTCAGTCTAATTTCTAACCTATCTAACTATTGCTTAATCTGCTATGAAAATTGATGCACATTCATTTCCCCCTCAAGATGAATTATAATCACGTTGGTGATCTTTTAATTTTTCATTTAGCACCATCATCAGTCCATCATTTGCCTAATACTTTGGTTCACGACCAAATACCAGCAAAACTAATGACATTCCCATCAGCCTCAGCTGTACTTTATTGCTAATTAGCAAATGTTAGCATGCTAACACACCAAACTAGGATGATGACCATGGTAAACATACGCCTAAACATCAGTATGTTAGCATGCTGACATTCGAATTTAGCTGGAGGCACCTCTGTGCTTGGAGCCTCACAGAGCCGCTAGCATGACTGCAGGCTCTTGTTTCTACTTACTGTATTTCTATCCTGTTCCTTCCTACATCTCAGGATATGGAATATTATATCATTCTAAAAGGTTGAAAACAGGGTTTTGTATCTGTAACCGTAGTTTTGTAATTTTTTATGTCAGGGTTGCCGACTTTGGGTACCTGGCTGGAGAGAGATTTTGATGCCATGGCCCATAGGCTTAATCACGCGTATGTGCGATTGTGCACATATTTGGACTCAATTCACCCTTAGGGTTTAAAAGAGTGTGCACCTTACACATGTGGTGGGAGCCACCCTGGGACTTCAACCCTGGGAAATACTCACACTTTCGCATACTAGACAAACACTAACCCAATAAAGGGCACACAGGTTTATTCACTAATGAAAGTCAAAAACGTGTTGTTTCCAATATCAAAACTACACACAATGTTCACAAGTAGCAGAACCAGAAATAAACAAAAGAAACAAAAGAACACAAGAATCTATCCGACTCCAGACATATAGCCAATACATGAAAACACACACACAGACAAATCTACACATGACCACACATACTCACTTAGCCAAATATATACATGAAGACAGACTCTTTCACTCACTCAGCCAAATATGAACACTCACTCACTCACTGGCTTGCTTGAACGCCTTCTGGGCTCCGCGCAGGGTTTTCTGCCTGAGCCGTCCAATTAACACGGCGATAAGCATTGCTCACATATCGCGGACCAAATAGAGAGTATTTTAATAGCCCATACTCATCAAATGGAGGTTACAGTACGTAACCAACAGTACGTACATTCGCCAGTTCATCTCTGTTGCTGTCGCAGTGTTTTGGCGTGAGAACTGTTTGGGCAGCGTGAGAGTGTGAGACTAAACGTGAAAGTGTGTGTCACATGCCAGGAGCGTGAGAGTTGGCAACGTGAGAGATACAAACGTGAGAGATACAAGCACAGTGACGTTTGTATCTGTAACATACACCATCAGCCATAACATTATGACCAACTGCCTAATATTGTGTAGGTCCCCCATTTGCTGCCAAAACAGCCCTGACCCGTCGAGCCATGGACTCCACTAGACCTCTGAAGGTGTGCTGTGATATCTGGCACCAAGACGTTAGCAGCAGATCCTTTAAGTCCTGTAAGTTACGAGGTGGACTCCATGGGTCGGACTTGTTTGTCCAGCACATCCCACAGATGCTTGATTGGATTGAGATCTGTGGAATTTGGAGGCCAAGTCAACACCTTGAACTCATTGCTGTGCTCCTCAAACCATTCCTGAACCATTTTTGCAGTGTGGCAGGGCGCATTATCCTGCTGAAAGAGGCCACTGACATTAGGGAATACCGTTTCCATGAAGGGGTGTACTTGATATGCAACAATGTTTAGGTAGGTGGTACGTGTTAAAGTAACATCCACATGAATGGCAGGACCCAAGGTTTCCCAGCAGAACATTGCCCAAAGCATCACACTGCCTCCGCCGGCTTGCCTTCTTCCCATAGTGCATCCTGGTGCCATGTCTTCCCCAGACAAGCGACGCACACGCACCCGGCCATCCACATCTAATGTATCAGAAAACGTGATACATTAGACCAGTCCACCTTCTTCTATTGCTCTGTGGTCCAGTTCTGATGCTCACGTGCCCATAGTAGGCACTTTCGGCGGTGGACAAGGGTCACTGTGTGTTCTGACACCTTTCTATCAGAACCAGCATTAACTTTTTCGGCAATTTGAGCTACAGTAGCTCTTCTGTTGGATCGGACCACACTAGCCCATTTTTCCTGCTTCCAACACATCAACTTTGAGGATAAAATGTTTACTTGCTGCCTAATAAATCCCCCCCACTGACAGGTGCCATTGTAACGAGATATTCAATGTTCTTCACTTCACCTGTCAGTGGTCGTAATGTTATGGCTGTTCGGTGTGTGTATATAAGTGACTGTATACAGTATATATAAAGTATATTTAAGTGAAGTCCATTTACCATTTACTTTGAGATATTCCACCCAAATGAGTTTATTTGAAGGGAGGGCTTACAGTGAATTAGAAGATATGCCTATATCCCAGTAAAGTACCATGACTGCTGTCATAACGTGGGAACAGTTTGATTTCACACATGAAGCAGCTGCAGGGCTCGTCTTTGGATGACATCATCACTAGCCTAGTTTCAAATTCACAAGTCTAGAATTATAGAAATTATATGAAAATTAAAAAGAGAAATGAAAAAAAGATTTGTTTTCACAACAGATGACAGTTAACAGTTATTGTTTTTTTACTGTTGGTCGATGTCAAAACAGAATGATTCTGTTCTCTATGATGAAAAACATCCAAGGTGGGTAAAAGAGAGAGAAAAAAAAAAAGAAAAATAGATAGATGTACTTGGAAACATGATTCTCAGAGCTCAGCCAGTCATGTCTGGGCTGGTTGAGGGGCATTTGGGATGCAGTAAAGAGCCTGTTTTACTTCATGCCTCTCCATGCCCCACCAGTGACTGACAGCCAACTCAAACAGCACTGTGATCATACTTGATAGGTGAAAGAAACAGCTCACACTTGTTTATGCTTATCATCTTTCAGATAAGGTCAATACACACAAGCTTTGCCACATATTTAAATATACTTTGCATGAATCTGTTGCAGGTAATGGGAGGCTCTGGGCGTTTGTACACTTGCTTTGTGTCCTGTCACTACTGCCCGTGCCCGGCCTTCGCCTACACCGTGCTCCGCAGAAATGAGGGCCCGCTGGTGAGTCTCAAACCAAATGTAACGAAGTACATATACTCAAGTACTGTATTTAAGTATGAATATGAGGTACTTCAGTATTTCTATTTCATGCATATTTATACTTCTACCCCACTACATCTAAGAGGTGAAAATTGTACTTTTTACTCCGCTACATTTGTCTAGTTACTTTTCAGATTACAATTTTTACCAAAAAAATCGCTTTTAAAGGTAAAAAAAAATTCAGACCCCCCTTGAATTGAAAATGCATCGTCACAAAGCTGAAAACAGTGCTGTTTTTCTGAGCTCATGAAAAGTGGACTTTCGTGGTTCTTTGTATTCATATATATGAATATGATGCATTCATATGCAACAATCTAAGAATAACAATCGGTATGGACTATAAATCATATCTGGGAAATTTAACGAAGTGCTAACAGCACTAGTTTAATATGTGACGACATCCCCAATAACTGTCGTCTCCGTTTAATTCTACCCTGTCGGCAGGTTTAGCACAGCGGTTAACTCCGCTGGCTTGGGTGCAAGAGACCAGGGTTCGATTCCAGGTGTGAGGGCAATGCCGAAACGACCTACGGTTTTTGAATGGCGATTCCCCCATTCTCTCTCCATATTTAGAACTTCCGTTTTACTCATCTCTGTCGGCATGTTTAGCACAGCGGTTAACTCCGCTGACTTGCGTCTAGGAGACCAGGGTTCGATTCCAGGTGTGAGAGCCAGCTCAGGGTTTGATCACTACTAGAGATTGAAGAGGTATGACACAAATGCTACGGCAAGGGGTAGCCATGACAGCATTTAGGGGGGAGATATCATTATCTTCCCCACCCGAGGTTTTGGGTACCAAGCCCCAATAACAATAACAGAAAGGCTGATGATAACAATAAATAGACTAAGTTATTATTTTGTATGCGCGCACATGGATTCATATTCATTTCCAAGCTTGCCATCTGTATTATGGTGGTTGGGTGAGTAAGTAAAATGGTGAGGCTTAACTGTTTAGTGGAAATAACCCGTTATCTATGGCTTTGTTCTTGTTCTGTGCCCTAAAATTAGCATTAGCAACAATGCTAGCGTTTAGCGGCACGAGCAGTGCTTGCTATAATTAAGCTAACGCTAAATACACTATCTAAATATGTGGACTTTGTTATGCCACATGAAGCAAGTATTTCTTCTTCCCCGTAACGTGTGAACTCTGTATTAGCCATAACCTCATTTTGTGTCATTTTAAAACACCAAACTGTATTTATAATGTTTAGACGTTAGGGGAGACAGCAGCCACTACTTACCACGAAGGAAGTCAGAGCAGAATGACGGAGCACCGGCGTTGAGCAGTTGGTATTGATTGAGAAGTTCAAGTACTCTCGGAAATTCTGTCATCAAAATCACTACTCTTGAAAATCTACTTAATGTGATTGTTTGAAGACATATACCTTTATTCACACTGTCTATTGGCTTTGGTGATCCCCTGACTATTCTTTTAATGCCACAATAACTAATGAGTGGCCATGAAATAAATCTATTTATCTATCATCGATCTATCTATCTATAGTTGATCAAGTCACAAAACAGAAGTCAGACACAGAGAGAGTTATTTTTACCTGATGCTTTGGCAATATAGTCTTTGTTACACCAACACACACACACACCCTTGCTATTTTCTTATGAATTGCACCTTTTTTTATTTTTAATATTTTATTTTATTAATCTTGTTATTATTGTTTTAAAATCAATATCACTGAATGCTTTGGCAATATTGTCTTTGTTACTAATAACAATAGTGTGAATGCTGAATCAGCATTCCCACTAATAAAAAGTCACAGGTTCTTCAAATAAAGTATGTCAGTGTCTATTTCGGGCATTTTAAATATGTTATCATTTTACAAATATTTCATATAAAAAAGTAGAAATGCTGTGTACATTGCTGTATTTTTAATACACTAACCTACTTAAAATCACAATGAATTTTTGTTGATACTTATATTTTGTGTGCATCTTCACTCAAAAGAGAACTGTCCTTTACTGCCATATTTAATATTTAATATTAGATTGATGTTCACTTGTAGCGTCGTTTTAGGATATTATTGACTGTGAAAACTGAAACTATTAAAGTGGGAGTGGACAAATATAGAATTTTGAAAAGTGAGGGGGACATCCCCCGCCCCAACCCCAGTGGAAATTATGCCCTTTTTATAAAAAAATGAAAAAGAATACTTGATCCAGCACAGAGGAAGACAAACATAATAATGTACTCACACAGTGTCCTGCTGGGGTTGAACTCTGTATGAACACCAGCTCAGGAACACGTACAGTATATACAGTCTGTTACACAGTGCATACAGTAGCATAGACATGAACACACAGAGACATGAAAGCTGTTTCACAGCCATTGTGTCTTGTCAGTCAGGCGTGTATCCTGGAGAAAACTGACACCCAGTCAAAAGTGAGAGGAAACACGTTGAAATGTGTGTGACAGATGTATTGTGGCTAAGTCATGTTCTTGTCTGGTCACCGAGGGGCGTCTCCACTCTGACTGGCTGTTTTTGCTGTAAATATCTGCAAACAAACGGCCTCCGCTCCTGCTCCAATCATCAACGAGACTTGCTTCCCTGGAGGATGCTGCTAAAATCAGTGTGAGAAACAGAGAAATGCAACAGAGCGTGGAGACTCCCCTTGAGTGCATCACACCACTGATACCATTCCCCATGAAAAATAAAACTATTCACTGCCTCATCAAACTCTCCAGAAACTTGGATTTGTGTTGTTACATGTGTGGAAGCTAAATGTTGGTGTAAGATAAAGCTCTCCAGTCCCAAAGTCAAATCCATACAACATGCAGAAACCATACAGTCTGCAGTCCCCCCCCCTTCCCCCGCTGGAGCCACTCTGTTCATTCAGGGGCTCTACAGCTTCCAACTGACTGGATAAGGCCAAACCAGCTCCATACTCCTCTGACAAGTAGGTCAGAGGACAGATAAAGGAGCTCTCCCACCAACAGCAGACAGCCATGTGCTAATAAACAGTCGACAGGAGAAGCTAGTGAACAAACTTCTGTACCTCTGTCCTTTTTTTTTTATTACCACAATTTGACTTTGGCTCATTGTTTATGTAAAACACTAATCCACAGGCATTATAGTGTGGAGGAATGGGCTGAGGGTGAAAACAAGTCAATGATTAACATGTTAATGTTGATAATAATGAGTGTGCTCAGTACACAAATTTAGGGTTTGTCATCATTCAACATACACATTTTGCTACGTCTTCATCACACAAACACCCCATTTGGAAAATAATACACACTCATAACCCTCTTAATCACATGTGCTTTTCATTTATAGAAATGTTTAGAATTTGATATAAATATTGGAAATTGTTCTGGCATTTCATTTGTGACTCTCAGATTGAAGATTACTCAGTGGAAAATTCTCAGCAGGGCCAAGCAGCTACTTTCTTATCTGGTGTTTAGATGAGATCTTTGAATTTAAATGGCTGAAGTGCCACTAGGGCTTCATTTCCGTGTCATTAATCACATCCGTGCCGGTGTTCATGTAGTGAATCAGTGTCTGCTCTCTTTTCTCCCAGTGCAAACACATCCTGGCCGTCTACCTTTGCCAGGCCACGGGTGTGACTCAGCAGGAGAGTGTGTCCGATCAGCAGATGTCCATGCTGCTCAGCGGGACAGAGGCCCCGTGACACCCAGGTATGTTCAGTACAGCAGGTGGACCAGCACGCCCTCAGATGTGGACCCTCTTGGATGAGAGCCGATGTTTTAAACAAACACTTTCAGTCACTGCGGAGAGGATCCCCGCACGGGAACACTACCATGGCTTCTGCTCTTTCATATGTCTCGCTGAAAGACACCAGATGTTGGTTTATTTATTTTTTCTTTTGGAAGAGCTCTTAATCTGTTTCCAGGGAAACGACATTTGTTCATGCCTTATTTTTAGGTTCATTTTGTCTGAAGCCACATCAGTCAGGGAAGTAGCGAGCCTCTGCCAACATTTAAATTTTAGGAATAAAGACTGATCTGTACAACAATATAAACATTGCCTTTATTAACAAAATAATTCACCATACATACAGATTGCATCATGTTAAATAGCAGTATCAGTTTGCAGTTGTTGAAAGAAAGACAGAATGGCCTCTGGAAAGGTTGAACATCAGCTTGACACACAGTGGATGTTTTTCCTGATTAGTGACAACACTATAGCACACTGACAGATAGGTACTTCGGAATGAAAGGCAGGAATGTTGAACTAGATCAACTTTGTTATTGTCCGTCTTACCTTTAAGTCGCAAATGAAAGCAATAGTTTGACATCAATCAAGAGCTTGTAGAAAGCCGGACACCTACAGTACTTATTTTTACACATCAGTCAACAAAGACAATAATACGACGTTACAGTGCAGTTACAGTATAGATGTCTCCATTGGAATGTACTTAAGCTTTGGCACACTCCTGTATTTTAGCCCTTGAAGTTAGTCAGAGGTGGTGCACTGGACACAAATGAGGGGAGATAGTGAAGCAGTGGAGGCAAGTGCCCAACTTAAGAATGCTTGTTAAACACCAATACAGCATGGTTCAACACCACCAGTGAAGCACACCAAACGGGAAATAATCTATAATGTCAGTGCAATGTGTTTTCATTTGTGTAGTGATGGCTCTCAGGTGACCAAATTCACCCTCACTTTTTTTCACATAAATTACAGCACTCCAAACAAAACTCTGCTTTGCTCTGATTAAATTCACCAAGACCTATTTTTTTGTGTGTGTGTGATTCTTCGGCGCTCGCCCCTGTCTGCAGTTTTATAAGCTCAACAGGAACATGCACAACAATGCTAACCACCACACCCCTGCAGGAAAGAGGCAAAGCATCAGGTGCTTTTTATTTGACTTGGTGGAATTTGCCTGAGAGAACATTTCATTAGTGTTACCTGCTTCACTCTCAAAATATCTATTTATTTGTGTTCAGCTGGACTTAGTCTACCAATCGCATATATTTGGTAGCACGGAAGTGTTGGCTCACCAGGAGTTTGATTAAAATGAGTCCTCAGTGCAACATATTTTAAAGATTTCATCCTTAAAACTGTATTGTTTTCTCAAACGAAACAGCTCATCTCAGTTCAGTCAGTGACTTCAGAGGACTGACTGTGCTAATGGGGCAGATGAGAGCCCAGCTGAGACCGTCTGAGGGGACATGGGTTGTCAGCTGGACTCCTAAGGCAAGTGACATCCATATACACCTAACTGAATCAAAGCAACAGTGCTTCATGTTATGTAAGCCATGTTTGGTACATGTGTACCAGACGCTTGGGTGATGAGGAATAATGTAAATTGCATTGATTTGAAGTATCAAATTTGACATTGTCTTCTTATAGTATGTCGGCTCACAACAAAGTGGCTGAAAAAGCTCTGTGCAGATGCCATATTTCTATAAAGGGTACAATCAGTTTCCCACTTCCTGAGCTTTTGTCTTGTTAACATGGAAATGATATGGAGCACCACCGCAGTGGTGTCTTGCTGAACTACTTCTTATGCCTGGGTCTGCGGGACTGAATCAAAGCATGCTGTTCATCCAGTAGTTAAAAAGCATTCCTCTGGCTCTTAGCCACTGGGGTTTTGACGTCTGTGGCTAAGAGAGATGATTCACAGTTTAGGAAAGCATTTATGGTTTTCTTTTTTTTAAGTGTTTGCATTTTCTTCTAATTTAGCTGTTGACATGTTCTAATATGTATGGGAGTCCCTGTTGTTTTTTACCCCTCCATAGACGACGATGTCCCTCCGCCTGTACGCACATATTTTGTGGAGGATTCACTAGTGCAGCAACAGGAGCACCTGCAAACACTGGCACTTAGTTGAAGCAGCAGCTCAAGAACATTTCTGCTATACAAAAGTAGTAGGAGATCTTTCTGTATATTGAGCCTGTGATGGTCATGAGTAGGAATTCATTTGAAAGGGTGACGAACCAAAGATAACCACGGATGTAGACTACTACTATTGTACCTTTCTATCTCCACAAGTACAGATCTAGCCACACAATGTTTTTTTTTTATCTTTACATTCTCAAAGATAAGGTCTTGTAATAAATAAGTTAATAAACACTGGCACTGAATGTTGACAATATAAAATAGCAGGGCAAAAAAATGAGTGTTAGGAGCTGTAACAGGGTGGATTCAGAATGATAAATAGCATTTTAGAATGTAGCAAAGTTTGGATCCTGTTCACGGTCCTACAAATCCAGTTAGCTTCAACACGTTTTTAAAAAAAATCCAAAATCCTTCATAATACAAAAGTTCTGTAAGACTCGTCATTCAGTGTTTCACTGACTGACCCCTGATACTCGGCACAGTTCATAAATAAATGTCCACATTCAAGGCGCGTTTGACATCAGTCCATCTTCACATATCACACCCTTGTTCTGTAAACATTATAAACCTCAGTTGACACAGATAATACTCCTCCTCTGTCACGACTCTCTCTATAGCAGAGGGTCGATGGTCATGTGGATCTGGTCTCTGTTGCGTCTGCTGCCATTGGAGCTGAGGTACAGATCTTCCCTGCGGCACAGGAAGTGTTGGGCCAGGATCTTGCGGAAAGTGTTCCTGAAGTCCTGAATGCGGTAAGCGTAGATGATGGGGTTGACCGCGGAGTTGGCATGAGACAGAATTATGGCCACATACATGACAACGTCCGGCTTATGCAGCTCCCTGTAAAACAGCGTGAGGCAGTTGAGGATGTGGACGGGCAGCCAGCAGATGGCAAACAGTCCCACTATGATGGAGAGGGATTTGGCGGCCCGGATCTCCTTCTGCAGCAGCCCGTGGTTATGGTTGTCCCCGTTGCCCACGCACTTGAGCTCGATTTGTCTCAGCTGCTTCCTGGCCACAGTGAAGATCTTCATGTAGATGCCCAGCATGATGAGCAGCGGCAGCAGCACGCACACAAAGAAATTAAAGTAGACCATGTAGTGCATGTCCACCACGCTCTCAAAGAAGCACTTGAGCTTGCAGCTCCGTAAGTCTCCTCTGCCCCTCAGCCCCTCCATGAGGCCAGCGCTTGTTGTGTTGTCCACCCCAGAGCTGCTGTTCGTGCAGCTCAAGTACTTCAAGTTCCAGCCAAAGAAGGGGATGAGGCCAATGACAAAGGAGAGGATCCATAAAATAGCGATGATCTCTCTGGCAGTCTTTCCCGTCATCAACTCCTTGTACCTGGAGAAAGCACAGCAGAGGTTGCTGCCTCAATAATGTTCCCAATGTGGAAGCATTGGACACATTCCACACCCAAATAGGAACACAGTGCACAAAACTTTACAGTATATGAGGAAAACAAAAAGTCAACATTTTTTGGGTGCTTTTGTGTTCAGTGTTTGCTTCCAGTTGGTTTGAACACAGTGCATCCTCTCGTCCTGACATTGGGGGGAGGATATACCATAGATATAAAACAGTTGTATGTATGCTCTGTGGTCACTACACCACAAATTCAAGTAAAAAAGTAAACAGCTTGTAAGCAAGACAAAAAAAAGATTAACACAAATATCTAAAGGGAGGTGCATCCCATATTGCTTTTCCATGTTATTTCCTCATTCCATGGAAATATGGTCTAAGTGCAACACTAACAGACAGGCTTTGTTTTAATGTTACCTCTGAGCACATTATCTGCAAAATGTTTGCTGCTGTCGCTGACAGTATCTCACATCCTGCTTCGCTCAAATTCATACACCAATCATATTGCTAGAATGATGCGTGCCTCGCTTGAGGTGAGAGGCATGTTCACAGGTTTGTGTACATGTTCAGCTCCGGTAAACGGGGCTCCCACAGACCACATCAACACAGCACGAAGAACTGAAAATGGAAAAGCCAGTGAAACTGCACTGACAGACTGGTCTCGGCTTTGTGCGGTTTTGTAGTTTGATGCCTAAACCATCTTGTGTTCTTCACTACTGATAAAGGGATGAATGTTAGATTGATTTACACTGATTCAGCACGTTTCCTATTAAGCCATCGCTTATCTGAAATATGATATGAAATTATGAAGAGAAGGTGCAACGAGGCTGCATATGGAAATGCAGGGCTGACTCACACGAGTGCTGTCCGGACTGTCCCCATCATATGAACTGCGCTTGAAGCAAAATAAGTTATTTCCTCAAAGTGATTCAGGCGTGCAACTGCATGTTAATGACTCATGCACATGAAAGTTCAGCTGAAGCTAACATGAGGCCTCAGCAGTCTGAGTTGCATTGGAGTAACATTGGAAGGAATTGCTTCACAGCCTGTATGGACAGGAGGAACAATTAGAGTGACTAATAACTCTTTGAATGTATATATGGGCATGTGACTATTGTAGACAGACTCAGAAAACGTGAACCAATCCTTTCTAAATATGTAAAAAGTGCACTGTGAATGTATTTTATGAACCATTTGTAAACTTTGTTAACAATCACTAGACTATAAAACATGTTTAAAGCATGAAAAGTATTTGCAAAGTTCCTTCTCCTTTCCGACTCTTTTCGTGGCCCTCCTGAACACAGCACAACAAAGACAACAACTACCTGTGAGCTCCTCAGCCTGACCAACTCGGCATCACCTTGTCTGTCTGGTGCTTCAATAAAATTCAATTTCATTTATATAGCGCCAAATCATAACACAAGTTATCTCAGGGCACTTTTCATATAGAGCAGGTCTAGATTGTACTCATTGTAATATTACTTGTATATTGTTAGTGCTGCAGACTCTCATCCTTTAACAAAAGAGGCTGCGAGAGGTGAGAGTGAAGCCAGGCTATGAGGAAGTGGGTTTAACTGGCAGCAAATGCCTCTGACTTTTTTGCACAGACAGGAAGTGAATGCCATCAAAGACCATTTTTTAGATATGAAGAATTTGCAAGTAAAATGAAAGTTCTAAATCATTAACCCAGACTATCTCTGAGTGGCCGTTCAGAGCAGCCCTGTGTTATAATAATATAATTATAATAATCCCAACAGTCAGTTATTCATCAGTGGTGTGCGAGGTCCGCCTCTGTCCTGCGACCCCCTGCAGGGAGGCGAGCGTGTCACCCGGGGGGCCATGAATAATAGAGCAATCTGCCCACAGAGGGAGGAGAGGACGCTTCAGAGCTCATGATGACCTGCATAGCTTATGTCTCCACACAGTTCCTCTCCATCTTCTACTCCCTCTATCTGTCAGTCACAAATACAGCAGGCCTCACAGGGTCCATTTCCCAGAGGGTCCATCTCCTGCACATCGCCTCCCAAACTCTCCGTTTGGAGGCAGGGAACTGGTGAGCGGCTGAATGGATTAGTTCTGGCACGACGACAGCACGTTGGCATCTATCGTTGTTTTGCTTTCTTCCCCTGCTCCATTCTCCATGCATCCCTTCTCTCTGTCGCTGTGCTTCCGCCTGGGGCCGCAGACCTCAGCCGGGCCACACACACACTGTAAACTCTCACAACATCCGCTTGAATGTCCGGCAGTGTTCGCTGTCCTGCTTCAAACACAACCTAACAGGTAGCTGTTCACGCTGACAACACAGAGCTGTCACCCAGCCTGTCGCCGTGTATGCAGATAGATCTGTACAGCATTTGAATTACAAATTGTATTTATCTCTAGTATCTAGTATCTCTCTCAAAAACAAGTCGCATAACATGTTCAATTCAGTTTTATTTATATAGCGCCATATCATAACAGGCAAGTCAAGAATAAAACCATGTAAACACAGATTTGAATTTGTAAAGCTATTTCAGCTAGGCACAGTAACTTCACAGCACATACAAAGAAATAGTTCCAGCACATAACTCGCCATAAAACTGCAACTTGTCAAATGTACACTTTGCTTTTGTACGGATAAAACAAACCAGATATAACGTGTTAATTAGTGCGCTTTAGAGGTGCTGGTAGGTGGATTTTATTACCTTTGGACTGAGCCAGGCTAGCTGTTTCCCCCTGCTTCCATGCTAAGCTAAGCTGGCAGTAGCTTCAAATGTAGTGTACAGACCTGAGAGTGGTATCAGTCCTCTCAGTAAAAAGCAAATATGCGTAAATGTCAAACTATTAGTTTAATTTAGGTCTTCATGGTGTGGAAGTGTCAGTCTTTAGTCCCGAGTGTGCAGATGGTGGTGAGATAAATGTCCTCGGATCGAACATTTCATATTCTAGACAAGTTGCAAAACCCACACTCATCATAAATCACAACACTGACATTCCGTCCTAAAGCTTAACTCTCCTCCAAGCTCTACTGGGGAACTACACACATGTTTAACCAACGGCAACCTCCTTTATCAGACATCTTTTTACATCACACTGCACTTCACAGGTCGTTTCAGGACCCAGCATCAGTGATAAATGTGGATCAGTTGTCTGAAGTCCAGCCAGACAGAGCCTTGCCTGGTTCTTCAACTCTAATACTGTGTTAACATTACCACATTTTTCATTGATTGTGAAATACTAAAGTGGGATTCATGAAGGCGGACACTGTACCACACCCACTACACCCCTGCATGTTATGAAACAAAGACAAGAAGACTCTTAAACTGTCCATTAAAATGATGAAGCTGAAATCTGTAGAATCAGCAGCCTGAGGCAAGATGATGCATACTGTCCCTGACCACAGTGAGGCAGTGCTGCTGGTGGGGGTGTGGACAATCCTGTCCACTCTATGATGTGCTACAGGTTATTTGAAAGCTCAAACGGGACGGATGGACAAAATAGCTGGAGGGTCTTACTGTGAAATGCAAACAGGGAAGAGGGGGGATGGAAGAGAGCGTTGAGTGGGTGTGCGGCATCTCACAGGGTTTAAAACATCTGGCTCTGGCCTTTCATTTCCACATAAACCATCTGTGAAAACACTTCTATCTGATGAGAGAGAATCGCTGCCCCAAAGGCCTGCAGACTGACCAAACTCACACACACACAAGCCATCGACGTGGAGCTGAACTTACACACACTGGTCTTATTATCACGTGTGTGTTGGGAGGGTGGAAGCTGAGCTTTCAGAAGAAACTATAAAATGTAATGTTGAAAACTTTTTACAGAGAATGTTATGAGTGTGTCACTGATTTAAAAAGCGATTAAAGTCAGTGTGTTCTGCCTAAGGAGGTGGAATGAGGTGCGTTAAGGTTTGGTTTCCGTCTGCAGGTCAAAAATAGAAGCACAAATGGGGATTTTACAAGCCACTTAGTTGGTGGCAGACAACTTTCATCCCAGACTAGTGTCAAACTGTCCTTTCTTGCCAGTGTTTGAGTCAAATGGAAATGACAGCACATCTCAGCCCCATAGCACGAAAAGCCCCCAAAACCGCATGCAGTGCCCACAACTTTCACTGCAGTGAGTGTTGCCTTTGTAGACAAACTGACAACTCGCCGACATGATGAAATGCCAAAAACACCACCACCCGGAGACAGACAATTCCCAGCTGGCAATAAAGCTTTTATTCTTCAATTTACGGAAATAGCAAGCGGCACTGTGCTCAGTGCACTGTTTCCTCAGGCGGACTGCGGACATGCTCAGGGGCTGCACAGTGGCCTTTGCCATCAGGATCAATGAAAAGTGACACACTGTGGCTGGGTATTGATCCAGCGGCTTCTCCTGGTCGGTCACATCAAACAGCTGCATGACAGATCTTTGTAGCTGCAGGAGGTGCCCGTTGAAATGCCTGCTCTGCACCAAGAGTTAGCTACTGATCAACCGAGGGAAATGATTTAAAACAATTCAAGTACTCAGATACACATTTTTTGGGTTTCTACTGCTGAAATACCAAAGTAACCACTGTACCGTATGTAAAGGTGGCTTTACCTAAACCCTTTAGATTATTGAATCAAAGTGTTTGCTAAGTCTGTCCCTAACACCAGATTTAAATGTTTATAGAGGTGTTATCTGATTATCATTCCAAGTTTAGATATTAGGCTAACCGTGCTATTTTTACACAAGGCATTAAGCTCCACAGGAAACTGATTCATGAGATCACAGAGCTTATACTGATCTTCTAGCTACTGAATTCAATTATTTTCCACAGGGGACACATGTCAGTATGTAGAGACTTGGAGGAAATTATTTTGAGCTCTTTTGTGACGAGAGGATGAAAGCAACTCAATATTCTTCTGCTTATTTAAGTACTTTGAACTCAAGTTACAGGCTTGTTGATAGATGGGTGGTTGGTTTCCAAACTGGGGCCCAAGAACCTACAGGGTCCCCTAAAATTAAGAATTTAATTCACTTTGATTGATAAGAAGAAAGCAAAATGATCTTCACACCTATAGGAGTAATCTTATCAGCTGTGGATAAACTACATCTAAAGAATGTTTACATTAGTTAGTTATAAAGAGTCGGTCCAGACCTGCTCCATATGAAAAAGTGCCCTGAGATAACTTTGTTATGATATGGCGCTATATAAATAAAACTGAAGTGAAATTAAATAGATTTTTTTTTTTTATCAGTGATTAAAAAATAAAATAATACTCACCTCAGAGGAATTTTGACGGCCAGATATCTATCAATTGCAATAGCAAGAAGACTGAAGATGGAGCTCTGTGTCAGTACCAAGACAAAACATGCCAGAAAGAGGCATCCATAGAAGTCCAGGTGTATGCCGATGCTGATGGTTATGGCAAAGGGGATGGCGAGGCAACCGACCAGAATATCAGCCACAGCCAGAGACACCAGAAAATAGTTGGTGGCGTTCTTCAAAGTGGTGTTGATTGCGACAGCCCAGCAAACCAGTATGTTGCCGGATATGGAGAGAACCGCAATTACTACTTCAATCACGATGTAGAACGTATTCATCTCAGCAAAGTGTGTTAAAGGACTAAAACCTGCCGGCTGTTCACAGAGAAGAAGGTCACCCACAACACTGCTTCTAGTCCCAGAGGAGTAAAGAAGTCTTTCTGCTGTAATCCAGGAATATTCCACAAGTGTGAGCTGCAGAACCAGCCATCTGTTGAAAATACAGGAATTGACTTTATATTCATATTAAGAAAAATGTACTATTCCTGCATCACAAAGTTGACAAAAGCTGCAGTAGCTGCGTAATAATGCATTCATCCTCCACGCCTGCTGCATAAATGTGCACATAAAACAGATATAAAGTCACTGAACATTGTTGAACTCACCTTAATGAACCTGTACATCGTCTCTGGACGTTTCACATCAACAGCGACCGATCTGTGGAGCGTTTAAGCGGCATCTGTGGATCTGTAGCGCAGGCAGAGTGTGACACAACTCCCCACTACAGCAGTTTTGAAGTAGAGGAAGAAACGCAAGAAGAAAAAGGGGGAAAAGCTCTATTTTACAGAGAAGCCACTCCCCACACACTCGCTACAAGCAGCATGATATAGGTGGAATACCAAACCAGCGTCACAGTGCGTAATTACGCGCCAATTAAACAGCACACAACGACGCCTCCACGTGCTTTCTGTTTAATGTAAATGCAGTCTCACAGCACACACGCACATCCGCACTACTCACAGACACGCGGCTGCATCTGGTTTCGATCCGGCCGAAATCGCGGAGTTGTGCCCCCACACCATGGACTGGAGACAAAAGCAACCAAAAAAAACCCCGATTTTCTCACGTTTTCAGTGTTTGCGCAATATTGTTTATCTTCCTCTTCTGGCTGACACAAACGCACGAGATTAAGTCAGAGCAGAAAGTAATGTTTTATATGGAAATCAGTTTGAAATAGAAGAAAGTCGCATATTATTTAAGAATTAGTAATTATTATTAGGTGCTTGTCTTCAAGCCTCTGATTGATCCATTATTAGTTCTCTTCAGACCCATTTGATTGTTTTTAGATATTTCAGTGCCCGCTGAAATGGGTTAAAGTAGAAAAGGAGGGATGCGATAAGCAGGAAACATTTTTCCACTGCGTTCCCATGTACCCAAATGTTTTACAACCCTGGCACAGCGCTTTAATGGGCACAGTGGAAAGGCAGTTTGACTTCAACTAGAGCAACACATGAATACACGCTGAGAAGCTGGCGCATTCACACAGTAGGTTCACTGAAGAAGAGCATATTTGTGTCAAAACATAACTCCAAGAATAATACATGAGCAAATGCTTGAATATAAAACTTGACAATCCTTTATTGAGCAATATCCATCCAACAGGCCTCCAAATCCATGACATCCATAAATAGAAAACTGCATACATTTCGGTTCACATTCTCACTTTTCAGGATGCATGTCTTGTAAATAAATAAATAACACTTTTATCTTCCAAAACATAACGGCATCTGCAGATGGAGGCTTGTCTAAATCATACCACAGAGAAAGTGTTGTGCCTTTCATGTAAAGGTTATCCTCTCCATTATAATTCAACGTGGCATGCCAATGTCTATTTGTATATTTTGCTAAGCAGCTGCAGTACCATAGTCGTCGAGAGAGTCTTGATGGAAAACATGAAGAAAGAACACAGCAGGGCACAGTACGATGGTGTGATTCAGCCAGTCCTTAATGCTGTAAACAATGCAAACAGCGAGATCAATCTGTTTTCATAAAAAATATTTCTACAAAACTTTTCAGCAACTCTCGCAGTGTTAAATCATGTTGGTGTCGCATCACGGATGGCAGCTAGGGTTTTGTCTCATTTCTATTTTGAAGGAGCCACACAATTTAAAGTGGAAAATATAAAGGCTTCAGTTCAACTCAAAGCTGTCACTTCAAAATACTCAAATGCTCTGCAAAGTACAACTCCAGCTTGTTTACAACACACACTTGGTATGAGAGGTGGTCGATTCTTTGAAGCAACATTTCAGCAAAAATTGACCAAAAGTTGGGTTCATGGCTGCACGTTGTTAAGTGAAAGGAGACGTCACACTGCGCACGCAGACAGGAGGTTACACTTTAACCATGCATAGATAGTCTCGTATATGTTGTGTTTTGGCAGAAGACTTGGCACATGTTCAAAAAGTGCCGCAGTGCCTCCAATTCATCGGTCTCCAGCTCCTCTTACCCCGCCGGTCAGGTCTCAAAGTACTTGTAAATCTGAGAGACGTACTGCATGACGCTCTGCCAGTCCGGCCTGTCGGTCTTCATCAGCTCCTCAATGTCCTGTTTGGAACAGAAAGGGGTGGAAGAGCAGTGATTTAAAGCTAGGTGTAGAAGTGTTGGTAATTCAGGGTTTGGAGTCATGTTGAGCTTTACAGACAGCACCCCCATCAGGCCAATCAGACAGCAGAGTAGAGCCAAAACGCAGCACCCATCCCAGTTTTGTCGAAACTGCACCAATAGTAACTGATGTTTCAATTTTTTATGTAATAATTTAATGTTTTCTGCGAGGACAGCTCCATGTGCGATCATGAAAGTGTAATCATAAATGGTGAGCAGTATTATTATGAAGTCACTCTTGATAAGAGCGTCTGCCAAATGCCATGAATATGAATGTGAATGTTAAAGATTTTCTAAATTACAGCACCCCCCAAAACAGACTCAACCCACAATCATGTCATCATTTGCATTCTTCGTTGTTAATTCAACCACACATTTTTTTAAAGTTGCTTTGGCACAATTGTCAAACGAAAATGTTTCTCAAAACACTGTGTGAAATTCTCAAATCTATAGTTCATATTCTCATAACAGTTTGTGCATTTTTTGCCGTTTTCATACAGAAGTCAAATGTAAGTACAAATATCTTTAAATGATCCAGTGACACATTGCGTTAGCCTCAACAGCCAACTGTCACAAGCCCTCAGACATAGAGTATATTATTTATAGGTTTCAGTAATTTGCTAAAACAGACGAATCTTTACAATAAATTCAATGAGTTCATCCTTTTGTATGCGTGACAGGAGTTCATTCAGTCAGCTGTATAGGATATTTGACTTTATTACTGGGTTACTGTATGTAAGTCTCAATGTGAGAAATCACATAAAGAATGCCTTAGACATTTGACTGCCTTGACCTAACCAATTAACATTGCATTTTAACAGCTGACGCTTTTATCCAAAGCGACTTACAATAAGTGCATCTGTGGATATAATCCTAAAATAGCAAGAATCACGATGACGTGCCAATGATAAAGGTACATGTTATCTTAGTGGTATCAGTGATGAACTCGCTGATTAAGTTATTTACTTTTGACACAATGTTAGTTCAATGTTTTGAGTGAGTGATGGACTTTTGCAGGACAAATGGATGTGTTGTGCTGCTCAGTATGAAATGAGGCGATTGCTCTTAGCGTTTTGAGAATTGCAAAAGTGTTTCAAAAAATGTGCTTAATAAGCTACTGTGGTAAACTGTAATCTACAGCATTATGAAACTCCTCTCCTCTGTTATAAGACAGCTGTGTGAAGCTGCAGTCGGCCGCTCAGAAATAAATCCTGGCTGACAGCGATGAGTCAGACAGTGAACCAGACTTTCACATGACTCCATATCGAGCCGGTACAACGACAGCGGGCTCCATGTCTCCATGAACCTCCTAACGGGAGGATGATCAGCTACTCTCTGGGCAGTGTCTGAGGGGTCTGTTTCTACAGCAGAGAAAGAAGGAGTTGAAAACAATGTATGAAGGTCTGTCAGCAGAGACCAGACAGAGCCAGTTGCAGTCGGGTTACAGGAATGGGAACATGGGAACAAGTTTGCAATGCCAGTGTACTGTATCCAATCTTATAGCCACAAGCACGTAATGGAGAATTAATGAGACAAAGAGATGTGAACTTTGGTCTCAGTGGAACATTTAAGCCTAACTCACTTCCTTGCTGACGTTCCAGCTGGCTCTTCCAGATTTAGAGCAAATGAGCTGTTACACTGATTTATGTTTTGTTTTTTTTAAAAAGTCATCTCAGAGCAGTTATTTCACATTCATCTGTTTTATCATGTTCCTCAAAACAAGAAGCCGTCATCAGAAGTGCAGAGAGTAACAAGAAGAAAGGTTATGCGCAGAGGTTGAACAGGGAGAGGTCACATTAGTCTAACCCTTATATGGCTTAGATTTAAAATGATTGAAAGGGCCACCCGGATGTACAGCATCAATAAAAGTAGGTCTGAGGAGAAATGCCTCATTCCCACTAGCTGTGAGAGTGCAGCAGATTATTCCTCTAAATCCAACCATTTTTATCTTGTTTGTCCCGGAAGTGTGTGTGTGTGTGCGTGAGAAATTCACGTGACCTGGTCAGCAATAACTGTTTAGTGTCCACACTTTAACTGGCAGTGATATGTGCGTTTAAATGGGAGTGAAACACAGCTCCTGCTCCATGACCAATCAGGATTCAGTCAAAACATTTCAGTCAAAATGTGATAACAGTTATGAGGTTGCTAATGTTGCCAGGCGCCTGTCAATCAAATCTGATTAAACCACGCCCACACAGTCCTGATGAAGATGATTGCGAGTTTGTGAGAGTTATTTAAGCTTTTAATAAACACTTACTAAGGATGTTTTTTCTGAACTTAACCTTTGATTGTTTGTTATTTAGTCATTATTTTCTAATGTTATTAAAAATACTTCACATTTATTTTAAACCATGTTTTCAGGGGCTTTAAGGGAAAATACACCCTATTGCGGTTCTTAAAAGAATAGTTTGACATTTTGGAAAATACTGTACGCTTATTCGCTGTCTTGCAGAGAGTTACTGTAGATGAGAACCTCACATCATGTCTTCTCGTCACCGTGAGGTTGCCAGGCAACCAGCAAAGACTCCAGGAAGTCACTGCGCCAGGCATGACATTCCCATTAGCCTCTTCTGTACTTTGTGTTCAGTGCTCATTGGCAAATGCTAGCATGCTAACACACTAAATTAAGATGGTGGACATGGTAAACATTATACCTGCTAAACATCAGCCCGTTAGCAATGTTATTGTGAGCATGTTAGCATGCTGATGTTAGCATTTAGCTCAAGTGTAGTTTTGTTACACTTTTAAAATGTCTGTACGGATTAAACAAAAGAGATGCAACATGTTTATTAGAGAGCTTTGGAGGTGCTGGTAGGTGGATTTTTTTACCTTTTGAACGAGTCAAGATAGCTGTTCCCCCTGCTTCCAGTCTTTATGCTAAGGCTAAGCTAACAGTCTCCAGGCTCTAGCTTCATATTTAACGGACAGATATGAGAGCAGCATCTATTTCTCATCTAACTCTCGGCAAGAATGTAATGTAAAAGAATAAAATAAGATTACAAATAAGCGTATGTGCCAAATGTTCACTCCAGATTTGCTACCAGAAGCACATTGCACTGCTTCACTGGAAATAAATGTAAATGATTGTGGCTCTTTGACTGTTTATGTTATGGCAAAACACGGAAAGTAGTGCCCTCAAAGTCAAAATATTTCAGTGGAGTAGCTGGTTATAAGTCACCCTTTTCTGAGAAGAGCTGCTAATGTTTTCACAAACCAACTAAGCTAATCAAAGTCAAATTATATCTGAATTATGGATTAGGTTAGTTTTTCTCCTGATGCAAAGTGTAGTAGATTTCCAGTGCACAGTGCTGGAATATAGGCTCGAGGCGATCCAGCAATTAGGTGCTCGGTAACTGATATGACAGAGTTAAGCTCAAGACTGTCAGGAGGAAAAATGGTCCGATAAAATGGTTGTGGGGCATCTCTGTTCTGAGGCTTCACATCCTGAAAGTTTGGCAAATCAAAGTGTACCGTTTCCAATTTGTCTAATCAAAGGGTCCCTCTGTGTTATCTAAGTGTGTTTGTGTACGTGTGTGTGTGTGTGTGTGAGGTCTGTGGCAGCTCAACTCACCAGGGAGGGTTTGATGCCAATGCTCTCGGCGGCCTGGAAAGCCAGGGTCAGATTCCGGACCTGAAGAAAAACAAACCAGTGGGTGTTGAGACGCCGTGAAACTCCCTGCACCCCGTCATCCTGTCACACCACACATGGAGGTTCAAACAGCAACAATAAGCCCACAAATACATTTATAAAGCCCTACAAACACCCAAGAGACAGTCTAAAACACATGTAAGCCTCAGTTTGTTTGTGTGAGCATTTCAGTTTATTATATTAATATGCCTTATGTTTATTTGATAAGTGTAAAGCTACACTGGACAAAATCTCTCTGTAAAAACAAACTGTCCATGATCCTAATTAGCATCCCCACTCCTTATGAAACTGTGTGTGTTTTTGTGTGGCCACAGAAAGGAAGTGATAAACCAAAACTTGAAATACAAACTGTCCTCGTAAGTGAGAACTCTTGATAGAAACTTGAACTTACCCACATAATATCCTGTGCTTCTTTCAGTTAAATTTTTCCTTCCTTGTTAGGGTGCAGGTGCTTGAGTTGCTAATCGTGACTCTCACAAACCCTGAAACCATACTAACTGCCTCTAGACATCAGCACAGCTGCGATGACGAATGAATAAATTATGAATTCTTAAAAATGTGTTCTGCAGCTGTAGACTGCTACTTGGAAGAACAAATGTCCCCTCTTTCATCTAAAATATAAGTCCACCAATAACCTTGTTTTCTTAAAAACATAAAGGGTGAAGGAGGGCAGTAATGGGATTATTGGAAGGACAGATTATACTTGGAAGAGGTTGGGTGTTTGGGCCTCGGGGAAAGTCACTCAGCAAGAGTTATTAGAGCCAACGCGCGTCTATTGAATTATTCAGAGATGGGCCACGCAACGCCTCTGTTATCAGCTCAATGTTACACGACCACACATACACACACGACTAATTTGTCACGTAGGATGTGTCAGGCCTGGTCAGAGGTGTTAGTCTATTGTTTAATGTTGTAGCAGGCTGAAAGACCGGCAATCCCCAGAGAGGAACCATACTGTTTATTATAGAGCTACTGTGTATACCACCTGCATGTCCACATTACAGGGCTGTCAGCACCGAGCTATACAGTCGTTGCTGGCCTGTGCTCAGGATTGCTTACAGTATGAATACACAAATGCTACATTCATAATTCATCTTTACGCTGTCCTTTAATGCTTTGTGGACAATTTAGCAGACCTATAAAATGTACACATAAAGAAAGCCTGTAATGTGCAGCTTAATGGTGGAAAAAATTACTCCTGGCAAAATGGCTTCAAAGCATTACAGAGATTACAGACCTACACTGTATAAGCACACCATTTTCACAGTTTACAGGTTCACATTTTCCACAAACAGCGTATTGTGGCTTTATGTGTGGTGTTTTCTGGTGACACAATTCTGCAAGTCGCTGTCTGGGAGAGGACGACAAGAGACCGAGCACGCGGTTTGCTCGCTCTACTCACAAATCAGAGAGGACATTCACTGCAGGTTCAAATAAGTCAACAGCTATACTTTCTTTAAGGCAAACTGAGCTCTGCCAAGCCGCTGTGAAGAATTCACCTTACTAAACAAATGCAACTGCCTTCTCTGGTACATATCCTCATGAAGTCAGTATTGTATTAACTCAACCTCATACACAAGAAAGGATTTTCTGAGCAAAATATCCATTCAGAAAGTGCTGTAGCTTTCATGCTCTGCGTCATCTACACTATGCACTGTACAGTACATGTGAGCGACCTCACTATACTGGTCCAAACTGACCACATATGGATGTTTAAGTAATAATGTAATGTAATAATGTGTGGGTCACGACCCAGTGATGACTGAATCCAAGGGTGCAAGTGAGCAGGCGTTTGGAGATAATGTGTGTGACAAAAGAATAAATGTAAGGATATGATGAGAGAGCCTGTGTGCATGACGTGTTGTACGTGTTCTATAAATACACTGATTTTCAGTTTAGTGTGCTTAGGTTGCACTTATTGCCACCTGGTGAGGCACTGACCTACCTGTTAAGACTGAGACAGAGGTGAGATTAGAACTTGAGTGTGTGTGTGCGGTCTTCCTATAGTGTTTTACCTTATCTTGACTGATGAGTTCCTGGTAAGGGATGTGGGCGGGCAGATATGTGTGCAAGAGGGCACAGAAAGCCAGGCCGTCACTCCAACTGCTGCTGAAGTTGGTCACATCAATATTCTGTAGACAGAGAAATGGAGAGGAGGCAAAGGGCAAAGAAAAAAACCCCATAGAAGTCACAAATAAGCCACACAACGATAATGTGCTCAAAGTGCCCAACATTTGGGTGGGAGAGCTAATAGCCTCTTGACAACACAACCAGGCCATGAAAAAAGCCATTAAGTCATAGAACCACAGGAAACAACATGAAAATTAAAATGTAATGCTGTTATTTGCTGTTCTGAATCATCATTAATGCCTTGTTGTGTTTCCTTTGGAGGTTGTTAGGAGGATCTTCTTCTTAGATCCCATTTAAGTTTCTGATCGCTCCTCTGGGTGAGGAACGTGCATAGCAGCACGTCCAGTCTGTTGTGTTTTTGTGTGTGTTTGCGATTCACAGAGCATCGTCAGCTCATACACCCTATACAGCGCATTCAGGGTCTGATAAGAGTGGAGAGTTTGGAGGAAATACTTCCTCCAGGCCATTGTTTGGTGATGCAGGCTCCCCGTTGGATAGATAAGTTATTTCCAGTGTCTTCCTCTTCTATCCCTCTCGTGAACTTTAGGAACGGGGCTCTCCTAAGTCAAGGGTATGTGTCTGTAAGGCGTCATAGGCCTTTATATGCCACCCATACTTATACCCACTCACACACTGAACCTGGGAAAGTTACAGTATTCTGATCCAGGTCCACTGAGTACAAGTGAAAATACTCAAAGAGCCCTAAAAGCAGACATGTGTGCATTTTGTTCAGTACAGCAGTGTATTGCTGCCGCCATGACACAAAAATACTTGAGAAAAGTTACTCGTTCTAACAAGGAACTGAGCGTTTTTTCAAGATCCTTTTCACACTCTAACAAGATTTTTTTCATGTTATTACGACATACTGTATTTTCTTGTTATTACTAGATACCATCATTGCCTGAAGAGACACTGTAACATATGGACCAATCAACATGACTGATGAACTTGGTGATCTGCCCTGATGTGGCAGGGTGTTTTTATTTATTATGGCTGTGGGTTGCTTTCTTTTTGTTTGTGCACCTGTGTGTAATCATTGTGTGTGTATTTGGTATCAGTGATTGTCAGTGTGGGCCACTCGGCACCGGTCAGTGCAGTGCTGGCATACCAGACCGCAGGTGCCACCTCCTGACAGCGCGAGCAATACGCATAAGGCCAGATACAGTGACTGACCTTAGGGACGACGGTGCGCTTAAATGTGCCTCTTTCTCTCATCAGCACCTGAGCGCAGTGTCCCACACTTCCTGAACACATACTGTACCCCATGAGGCTGTATGCCTATGCTTCAATGTATGTAGCAACCTAAAATATTCAGTGCCGAGTTCATATTCACCCGGACCAGAGACCCAACTCTGCTTGGGTTGTTCCATTTCCACATGTATAGTTTTAAACAGTTTTTAATCTGGAAAAAAAACACTGTACTGCAAAAAGCAGAAAGACATAACACAACAAGAAAGTTAAAAGTGAAGGGCATAGATGTTTTATTTTAATGTTTTGAATAAAGCACTGCATTAAATATCTTTGGGTACATCTGTGTGTCTGTACACACAGGATAAACACAAGTGAGATGCTAAAGATTAGACATGCAGACACGTGCTTGTTTACTGTTGCTATAAGCCAGTGGTCTTTAATCCAGACCCTGAGGACCAGAGCCCTGCTGATATTCATTCTATAAATCTAATCAGTGACTGATCCATACATGTGACGCCAGGTGAATGTAATTACCTGATATTACTACCTGATAGTATAGAAAAACAGCAGAACTCTGGGACCTGAGGACAATATATAAAAATCACAGCTCTAAGTCACTGCAGTAATGAATATCCCCTGAGCTTCTAAGAACTGTTTGGCATTGTGGATGCCAGTTACCTCAGCTTACAACTAGATGTAGTTTCAAGGTGAGAGGCTGACAGACTGTAGGAGTGGAATTGATACACATTCTGCCTCAAAAGCAAGAAGTGGCATGTTGGTTTATTGTTCTCACGCTGAGGTAACCTGGCAGTTGCTATGGTCGTTACTGGTGACTGGTGGGAAAATGTGCCTTTAGCTAAATGTGCTCCCTCCTTATTTTTACCGGGTTTCGGCACCATGTAGTAAAGATCCCTAGTTTCCTTCCCTTTCTCTCCTTCCTTTGCTCATTGTCCTCACTTCCCTTTTTCCTCCTCACTGATTAGCTCTTGTTTTCACCCTTGCCACTCCTCATTTACCTGATTTAGTACACCTGCTCACTACACTACTTTTTAGCCATGTAGCGACGTGGCTCTATGGATGTCAGTCGGTCAGTCCACCATTTTGGTCCAGACTGAAATATCGCAACAAATATTCAATAAATTACAATTTTGTATAGACATTCATGGTCATCATAAGATGAATCCTACTGACTCTGGCAACCCCCTGACCTTTCATCTAGCGCCATCAGCCATTGACAGTGGTTTTGAGTTAAATATCTCAAGTTCCCCATAGGATGACCTGTAATAACGCTGGCAGTCCCCTGACGCCAGCAGGTCAAAATTTCTATTTGTCCAATATTTCCCATACTCCCATCATCCAGCACTGTACTCCTGGTTCAGTGCTAATTAGCTAATGTTAGCATGCTAACACGCTAAACTAAGATGGTGAACATGGTAAACATTAAACCTGCTAATCATCAGCATGTTAGCATAGTGTTAGCATTTAGCCTCATGGAGCTACTAACATGGCTGTAGACTTTTTAAATTTTATTAAATGTTTTGTTAATATTACCTTACAGTAAATATTTAATTATGTCACTGTTAGTTATCACCCTAAATCTGACATTGATAGAGTCTGAATATCCCTGCCAGTGAGCATCTATGTACCGTAAATCTGATTTGTGAAAATACAAAATAAAACGAGTTAGAAGAGTGAAGCCGATTATTGTTGTCCAATCTGAGTCTCAGGGAAAACCACAGAGCATTTGTGATCACAATGGGATCTGAAGGAGCAGCTGCTTCATCTGAATGAAGCTAAACAGGATGCGTAGTCCTGGGCTCGGGCTTTGTTCACGTTCACTGTTTATCATTTGTCATGAAATACAGTCAGTTGATCTGTGTGTGTGATCAGCCACATTAACATTAACACCAAAAGATCAAACATATTTTCAAAAACCTCCCTATCATTATATCCTTTAATAACCACTTTGATACAACTCAGCATGCACTATGGAGAAACGGCGACGTTTTACATCACTCCCAAGAGTGATCTCTATTCTGCAGATAACATGTAGGTAATCTAATGGCGTTGATGGTGTAACAGAGGCTGAGAGACAGACAGAGGCTGTCTTTGGATGCACGAGTGTCCTCTCCATCAGTCACTGCTCTGCTTTTATGTCTGGAGGGCAGACCTGTCCAGTCATGTCAGCCCACATTCCTCTCATAACTCCCCCCTTCTCTCTCTAAGCTGGCTCAGCAGCAGCACTATTAACACTGTGTGTGTGGTGTATGTGCAGACTGACACATACACACATACATAGAGGGAGTGATAGGGGGTTAGTCAGAGCCCCCCGAGACTCAGAGACCAAGATAGATAATAACAAATAAGCTGATCAGATAGGTTGCAGAGGGCAATTTGTGTATGTGCGTCAGAGTGTGTGTCTGGGTGTTGGGGTGGTCTGAGGGGAAAACATGTCGTAATCCAGGCCAGGGCAGGTAGGTATGTTCAGGGTGGGAGTGGGAGAGGAAAGGGGCTGGGAGAGGGGGAGGGGGGTCGTTCAGGGTAGAAAGAGAGGGAGAGGCATGAATGCTAAAACAGCAGCGGACAACAACAGCTCTCTGGGAGCTGGCTCAGAAAAGCAAACACAGCATCAAGCGGCAGGAAGCGTCTCGCTCGGCACAAAAGGCAGAGCGGTCGCTTTTTAGGGCTCAGAGAAAGAGAGTATGAGGGAGAAGCAGGGGCTTGTACAGAGAGAGGACTGAACAGAGACAACGTCAAGTTGATCCGTGTATATTTGCTGTGGTCTGCCTCCAAGTGGAAAGCAGATAAGATCAGTGATAACATCAATAGTTATATTACGGGTGAAAATGCGCCTGGACATTTTCATAAGGTAACAAAAGACAGACACGGACATGTCACACATACAACTGTTCTTATGAAGAATGGCCCCACACTACAGAACTGATTCTCAGCCTTTCAGTGGTGGCACATTTTAAAAAATTGATTATTTGAAATATTTTGCATGTAGCAAGCAGACATGGAGGATTACTGTGATCGTGACACACACACCTGCACACACAGTTTGTTAAAAAGCCATCAGTCTAAAGGGTGAAAGCAGGGGACATCAAGCCTGAGTGAGTCGTCTGACTGATGAGCTAGTCTCAGTATATTTCCAGTCACAGAATCTCTGTACCTCACCTCAACCAAATAAGTAGGGCAACAAGAAGACAAACAAAGTAGAATGATGTGAGAAAGAAACCAAAACAAAAATGAAAGAAAGAGAGTAAACAAGAACAGAGGGGGAGAAGACAAAAATGAGAAAAGAAAGTTTGAAATGGAGGAACAAAGAGAGACAGACAGAGAGGGGAGAGAGGGGGAGAATGCCATAATGTACCTTGCAATGAATCATACTCATGAGCAATGGCAGGCTGAAAGCCCAAGCAGGCAGGACGGTGGAGACAAAGACAGGGCGACAGGGAAGGTCACAGAGCTGGTGGAGTGCTGCTCTCCATACATTCAGCCTGTCTCTACATACCATTTAGTGAACCTATTCTGCACACAGGACAGGATAAAGAGAGGGGAGGGCAACAGGGTCAAAGAGGGCACAAGAGCAAACTTGTCAACTGTACTGATGATGTATGATAGCTCTGCTTTTGATTGAAAATGTTCACCTATCTGATACTATCATAAGAGATAGTTTGTATTAATATCAAGATTAAATAAAAGAGATCTAGATTACCATAGAACTCCATGGCTGCACTGTAAGATCTAATACTACTGCTTGGTATTATCTCTTTTAAAGTATTCACATACATTCTATTAACATGAACTATGATCCACTTCAAAGTTGCGGTGTAAAATTATTCCGAGTGTGTCAGTTACTCTGTTAAATTGTTCGTAAGCACGGCTCCACAGCTGTCGCAAAATGTCACTCCTCACCATTTAAAATATTCTTTCAATTTAAAAACAGCACATCCCTGAGCACTGATTTAACTTGTCAGTCTTGGACTCAATATGCCCTACTAATTTTATTTTTGTATCTTTGATCACCACTGTATGGTGTTTTATTTTATTAACTCTTAGGAGATAGGCTAACAGTTCCCCCTGCCTCAGGGGAAAACCATAGCTCAATATTTGACCCAGATATTGCTTAGTAATTACAATTACTGATGATAAAAAAAATGATACAGCACATTTATTTAATTCATTTTCAACTGCAGTGAGCCTATGCTCAATGATCAATCCTTCCCTTTTTCCCTCCTCAGTGTCTGACCTCCATTCCACACTCGCCTGGGGTTCCATTCCTGTCTCTTCAATAGCTTTATGTGCGCGCGTGTGTGTGTGTGTGTGTGTGAGAGTTTCCCAGACAAGGCCGGATGAGCTGTGCTCTGTCAGGCCCAGCTGAGCCTAATGTTCAGAGCCTTTTCTCATTGTTCCCATCTTGAACAAACAGTGCAGTTGTTTTTGTTTGGCTTCTATGGTTAATTGAGAAAAAAAAGGTTTAAAAAGTGTCTGGAGCTGTCCTAAATTAAGACATCAAAGTGCCTGATAAATATACAGTAAGAGGCTAGAGGGTTTTCCAACAGGCCAGACGTTCAAGAAAGTCTTTGCTTACTGACGAAAAGTAAAAAAAAAAACTAAAACTAGAACCACAAGAAGTAGACATTTTTCTTCTGAATACAAGACGACAATTGTGTGAAAATTTTGCAATTAAGGTGGAAGGATTAACAGTGTACAGGTTTTGACACATACATATGAGATTCTGCTAATGAAAATGTCAAAATTAGATATGAAAATGGTCCAGCTTGCTTTGTGATCACAATTCTTTGTAGTCTGGTTGCTGTCCAACCACAGTGTCCATTCAAACAATGTAAAGACTGAGATGGAGAGCAGGAAAAAGGTAGGCACACATAGAAGACACAAAACATCCGGTTTCAGTGTTGCTGTACAGCAACATGCTCATTTGACGCAGATCTTACAAACTGCCTTGAAAACCAGTGTAACAGAAGTTGTATAAAAGCGGTCTTGTGTTTCAAGTCCGTGTCCAGTCCAACACTGACGTGCACAGGATCCCTTGTGAATACCAATTTCCTGTGAGAGGCCCCTTCAGTCTCTCCCACAGGGCACAGTCAATCAGAGCCGGCTTAAGGTCTTCACTGATCGATCTGTACTTCGCAGAATCTGACATTTGAGGTGTGGGCTCACGTCTCATCCTCAGCTTAGAGTTTAACACAGATCAGGTATTTAACTGCTCGAAGGGCCTCTGCGGTACTGGGGTATGGAGCTAGCTGGTGGGTAAAAACACCTCTTCACACACCACATTCTCCCTCAGGGGTTTAAGGGCTCTCTACTCTTGTCTGTGTGTTTGTTTACATGCATGTTATTTGCCACGTTTTCCCTTTTCTTTCTCTAGCTGTGTTAGCTGTCACATTTTGTCCAGAGACAAGATCCATATGGCAGACACATGTGCACACCAACACATCCACACACACATCCATACATAGACACACACACACCTGACTGGATGCATGATTTAGGGCACGTAGGCCATGGTTACTGCTTTCATCATGGTTGTTTTCCTTGTCACCTATACGCATTAAGAGAGCAGAAAAGCATGCATTTGCAGAACCACACGTTACCTGATACGGAGCAATACTTAAGGTCATTTAATAGTACATCACTTACTGTGACACACTGTGATCTAATTTCATATTCTCCTTGTGATGATTGCACTCATCTCTCTCATCCCTTTATTGATCCCAGTAAACGGGCAAAGTGTGACATCAGGCTTTGTGTCCAGCTATAATCACACAGATTAAGTGTGCCCTCGGCAGCTATTTGCACCTAAACATCAAATAATCTCCCGGCATGCTTACAATAGCTCCCGTTTTCTGTTTCACTTTAATTAGACTGCTGTTTGACCAAAAGGCCAGCCAACAATAGGACTGTAATAACAACTGGCACGGGGCTGACCATCCCATCGGCTTTGTCTCCGTCTCACACAGCAGCTTTTCTGGCTCCGTGCTGGCAGATGAGCATGATATAAGAGCTTGTTTCCTGACTCCATCGTTTGGAAACAGGGAGAGGATGGAAAGTGAATGGCGAATGGGCAAAGCTGCCTCTTCAAAGTGACCATTATTTATGTAGTCTGCAGAGGCCAAGCATAAATTACAACTCGATGACTCCATACTAAAGAGCCAATTAGTACTGAGTTATTACCTCTTTGACCTTAGTCCACAGCAGAGAAGAGATGGGCTGCAAAGTGCATGTGGATGTATTGATAAAACTAAACCTCACTAACCTTTATCAGAGCAGAACACGAGCATGACCGAGAGAAAGAAAGACAAAGCAGGCAACCTGGAGCTACAAACTGTGTGACAGATCAGTCAGTCTCTGGACATTAGGCCTGTAATTAGTGGCTTCCATGTGGACGGAGGCCTCATAGCACTGTAACAGCCTGACCTTTCACCAGACATATGAAGCTCAACAGTTCCTCTGGCAGCAACCTTTTCTCTCAGCTCGCCGTGAGACTCAAGCGGGGGCCTGTGGTCATATCTGTTCTGGTGCAGGGCACTCAACTGGGCTCCACTTACTGTAACTGACGCACAAATACTATATGTCACACATGCAAACAAACAGTACATATCCATGCATGCTAGGAAACAGAAATCCCTGTGGAAGGTAGCGGAATTCCCAACAAAAGAAAAAGGCTCAAGAGGCAACTTACAGCTGTTCTCACATACATCTCTGCTGAGAAACCAAAGTTAAATGCCAAATGTAGCCTACAAAATATTTGGGAAATCATAAGGTACCTAAGAAGTTCCTTGGAAACTTGGTCTGATGGACAGATTTGAAAACATTGTTGTGTTTATTCCCTTCAGATATACAAAAAAATTATTCTGAACTGGTGTGGGAAAAACCACAAGCAGATATTCATCAGATATGCATCATGATCAAATCCCTTTAAGGTAATGCAGTATAGGGCAGTCACACTTGTTCTAAAAATGGACATTTTAAGGTTACCTGCCTAATGGTCCGTGAATTAATCCAATTACAGGTCAGGCACATGGCACACATGGAGAAAATGCACGAACACAAAGGATCACAGCTCGAATCAGGAACAGTTACTCCAGGAGGGCACTGATTATGCCACAGCCTGAAACACTCCTTTTAACCAAATCTTCTTACTGCATTCCTGATACTCGCAAATAATCACACTGTGTTGCTAAGCCCTTTGTGAGAAGGGATCATAGGTTCCATAGTTAAATGGGAATGAGGCTCTATTAAGGGTTTCATGTTGCTGAACCCAACTGGCCTGAACTGAACTGAGATTTGCAAAACCATTTGGTTTACTATTTAACAAGAGTCCATTTAAATCTAAGCTGTGGTGGAACATAACTAAGCACATTTACTCAGTACTATACTTAAGTAGAATTTTGAGCAACTTGTACTTAACTTGAGTATTTTCATTTGATGCTACTTTGTACTTCTACTCCACTACATTTATTTAACAACTGCAGTTACTAGTTACTCTGCAGAGTAAGACTGTACTACAAAACATATGATGAACAAATCAAATATGATACATGTTTGTAGATTAAACTATACCCAACAAGTCATCTACCTTAAAATGGTCTTACACAAAGAATCAGTAATAATATTGATTATTCGATCAAGAGAAAATCAATTATCATCAATTTTGATAATCCAGTAATCACTTAATTCTTTTAGCCAGGAAAAATACCAAACTTCCTCTGGTCACAACTTCTCAAATGTGAGGACTTTCAGCTTTTCTCTGCTTATTATCACAGTAAACTGAATACTATTAGTTACTTAATAAATTAAACTACTTAATTAATTTTTTAAAAATTATATTAGTAGCCCCATAATATATAATAATATAACACTATTTGCAGATTGTACTTCTGTACTTTTAGGAAAAGTAAAATTCCGAATGCAGGACTATTACTTGTAACAGACTATTTTTACACTGTGGTATTAATACTTTTACTCAAGTAAAGGATCTGAGTATTTCTTCCACAACTGAATTTAAGCCTTTAGCCGGTGCCCTTACTCAGGGCAGCTTACACAGCAGGGAGGGGTGTGGGGTCTTCCCATGAGGCTAAACTGCCTGAAGACATCAGATCGCTTGACTTTGTTTGGCCTTTTAATCCCTTTTAAAAACTTGTTTTCATAAGCTTGAATTTGTATACTGGAAATATTTGCCCTGCACTAGATTTTGTTTTGAATGAGTCACATTACTTTACAGTTATACTGTAAAGTTTAATCAAAGCCTTTTCCTTCTATCTACTCATCTAATTAGGCTTCTTGTTAACAACTGTCTCAGTTTTCATTTGTTAGTTTCCTCCATAGCACTTTGAATTGAGAAGTTCTTAAAGTTCTTTTTTTCATAATCACCCAGCTGGTGGTGGATATTGGTACTGAGCCAGTGACCTTCCATTGTTGCTGCTGCTGCTGCTGCTGCCCAAAGATCCATATCAAACAAAGGAGTGTGAATCCAAACAATTTCATCCATGACATTCTGTATACAGGTCCAGCATCTTATCAGACAGATCATCAGACTGTCTGTTGGTCAGCAGCAGTTTTATCTCATCTGCTCAGATATTTCCATCACAGAGGATCTGCCGTGTGTGTTTTACCAACATACACACCGTGTGACTATCAGACACCCAACCTCAGATGATGGAAGGGTGACTCAGTACCTCAGTACACTAAGCAGCATTGCACCTGAGAAATAGAAACTATTGATCTGATAACTCACCCAATTATTCATGCCATTTATCACTGAGAACCCTGGGTCTATTTTTAGCAGTTATCATCACCCATGCTTTTTCATTCTTGGTCAAGCCAGAGCTACATGTGATTAGACTCACCCTAAACAGAAAGAGTAATTTATGTTTAAATAAATAACTATACCCAATCTTCTATTAGAGGGCTGAAATGACTCCTAAACCCTAAACTAGAGTTTGCAGGCTGGGACCAGTCTGCCCGGTGGTAAGCGTTTTAGCATTAACTAGCTGGCACACAAACATGATGATTACATGGGCAAATCTCTAATCCCACTGGGCTTAATGGGCTCCTTAAACTGGGTAATAGGGGAGCAGCTAAGCCAGGTGATTGTCAGCACTTGGCTCCATGGACACAGGGAACACAGATGGGGACACAACACAATAACAATGCATAAACAAATGGACATGCATAAAAACAAGGAGGGCTGTATAAATACACACATGTATAAATCCAGTGTGTCTGTATAACACTGAATGCTTTGCTTCATTGTTTCCATTAGCTCTGTGCCACAGTGACTTCATATCATCGGTGAGATGACAGGTGGGAGAATGGTGTGTCTGCAAACACAGTAATGTGCCACTGCAGTCTAACACCTCAGTGATGGCAGAAAGAAATTAAATGCATCCATGCAATATAAAAGGTGGTGGTGGTGGGTGGGTGGGGGCTGTCATCTCACTTTTAAATAAAAACCTGAAGAGTGTGGGATTAAAATTAAACTGTCAGACAAAGATGCAGAGAAGATCAGGGTGTGAAAGTGAATGGAGCCCGCCTTGGACTTGAGAGAGGTCTCTGGCCTGTGATCCCTACCGGATAGCCTTCTGTTTTCTTCTGGCACCACTTCAGTAGAGCGTTTCTCTTAGATCCTCCATACTCCCGCGCCAGTGCAGCCAAGGGGTCCTTTCTTTCCACACTGTCACCAGGGAAACACAAACCGCAATCACACACAGAGAAAGAGAGAGAGGGGGACAGTATGTCATCTGGAGTATGATAAGTGGTGAGTGATAAGTGATAAATTACCTCATAAAACTGTTATTATCTTCAAACAAACTTTAATGCACATGGACATGAAGTAAGCTTCATAAATACCATAATTATTTAGTTATTATTAAGTTCTGTTAGTCTCATAGTATAAGACTGCGTTCATTTAAGTCTGAAACTAGCAGATGTAAAAACACATATTCTTTCCGGATTTCTCATAGGGGTGCTTCAGGAGACTTAAACATTTTACTGCTTACTATTTGTAAATATTGGTTTTTAGATCAGGAAAGTGAAAAGGGTAAGCAGTCCTGTTTACACTCCAGAGGGAAAACAGCTGAAAACCACCATATAATGCAGCCAATGTGTGAAGTAATCTGTGCAAAAAGCAGCTGAGCTGCCTAATGACGCATCATAAATATGGTGCATTAAGTTACGATAATGAGACCATTAGGTAAACTAATTAATGCTCAAATATTGCATACAAGATCACAGCTAAAACATACTTGTCTTCAAATAACATATCAACTCTATAGCTTACAACCTTGTAGTGTAGACATAGAGGCATAATAACAAAAAGATAAATGCCACAGGGATGATACTGTATAATGCCCAGCATGGCATGTACCATGATGGAGAAAATGAAATTACATTCTAGTATAAAATAATTAAAACGATCCATTTGTACAATGCTTTGATACTCCTTTACTTTAGTTTCCTACATAGTTTATCCAATTTCCAAATGTTCCCTCTCTGAATAGCACCAGGATTTCCAACACCAAAGGGAACTCCATTGTTTGATCTTGAATTATCATTACAAGATGGAAGCTTCTTTGCAGCTCAGTATATTTGTGTTAGAGTTCAGAGTTGGCTCAAGATTACTCTGGAGTGCAGCCAACTATATACAGCTCAGCGTGTTCAGCCAAGGCTTTAAGAGTGGGATGTAAAGCTTTAGCACAGCCTTTTTTTGGCCTCCCCTCCTAATTTTGCCATTCTATCTCTATGGGCTCTCAAATGTTTATATACAGTATACTGACTGCAGTAGTCCAAAAAAAATAGATTAGAACAGATTGGTTAAATGCCTATCTATTATTCAGAGGGTCTGCTCCCTGGGGTTTGTGCTGGAGCTGAGGCCATGGGAAGACCATGAGACACGGTCATTGCTCTGAGCATGGTAAACATTTCACACGTCACAGCAGCTCTGCTGTTAAATTCATTATTGCTCTGTTTGAGGCACAGCAAGACCAGAAGCAGCAAGACCCTCTCCAAACAAATAGTGCAGAGGCGGAGAGTGCGTGCATTGATAAGCAGCTATATCATAACCAAACAAGGTAATGTATTGCTGCTGCTGTACTGCTGCGTGAAGGTCTGTAATACAGTTACACACTTTTACATTGATAATGTACAAAAATGTAAATATGTGAGAGCCTTTAGACAGACAGATAGACGCTGAAAGAAAGATCAGCTACAGATCAGCTGGGGCAAGGAAAACCAACTATCTTTGTGGCTGTGTGCATGCATGATCTTTGAAGCTTTATTCTTGGTGGCAGTAATAATACTGTAAATACAGATGGTGAAGAGCAGAGAGCTCAGTAATATCATGATGCCAGAGGAAGAAGAGGTGAGGCTGGATGGACAGGTTTATTAGTTTCCAGATCACTGAGAGTAGTGTGTATTAATGTTGGTTGAAGCTGAGGGTGTTGTCCACTGTGGTGCCCAAGTACTTGACTGCTTCAATCAACTTTACTGCCTCACTGTGACAACACGTAAATGTAAACTTAAACACTGAGTCATCTGCCTCAAATGTAACCTGTTGCAGTTGTAGATAGGAAAGGAGTGGTTTGTCCGGGAAAATGACAGCCAGTAATGCCAGAAGTCAGAAGAAGGAAGCATGTTTGTTTGACATCTGTCTCTCTTCCCTTTCTGAGAAGCGAACACTCGGAAGCTGTCTACGTCACATCAACACTGCTGGCAATAAAAGTTGTGCAACTCCAAAGTCTCTCAGCTGGGACTTAAATATTTAAAACAGAATTTCTGTACAATATGCGGTTATTTAGAATGCCTACAAGGATGCTAAGTAACAGTTACATTAGCACAAAGAACTTCTGCTTCACAGAAATGCAGAACTGAAACAGTTTTTACTGTGTCATTATTCTACTGCTAAAAACAACAACAACAAAAAATGTCATCTCAATCTATTTGCCCTATTTAACATTTTGTTAAATGTAAAATTTGTGGTAAGAATTTGTTTTTAATATTATTAACATTTCAGAGGCAAGTGGAATTACAATATATCCCACCAATGGCAGGATTTCTTCCCGTGCTATTAAAAATCAGTCTTAAAGTTCAATATGAGACTAAATGCCTTGTTAACATGTCTGTTTTGATGCAGTGTTGGAAGGTCAGAGCAGGTTTGCATATCTGTTGTTCAGGCTTGTTCAGTACAAACTCAGAACAAACCTGGTTTCATACATACATATTGCATTTCTGTCTGATTTCCTGTAAATTACAACCAACCATTACGTTGCATGTAGAGAAGTCATTATATAAACTGATGTTTACTACTCTTAAACTAAAGGAAACAAATGTTTGGCTGTTTCCAAAGTAAGGGAGGTGGTTGAGATTTCACCAGTTCCATGGAAACCTGCACAGCTAAACAAGTGGAATTATCTCGCAGTGAATTGTTGGACAAAATCATTTGGGTAAGCCCACCTGAGCTTGCTGTTGTCTTGGTGGTAGCTGAAGGATGCTGTGCGGCTGCTGAAGGAGGCGGGGGTTTTGATTACAGACTCTAGAGAAGGGCTCTTCCTCATTAGGCTGGTAGGTTTCAGGTCTTCCCTGCAGCCCGACAACTTATCTGGGGGAGTGAAGGGTGCAGGAAAGAGCGGGAGGCAAAGGAGAATGTAAAGAGTGAGTCAGAAACAGAGGGATCATAATATACATTACAAAGCACATTTGACAAATCACATTGTACAATACGTAAAAAATAAAGCACTGGACACGGGAACAAAAGTATGGGTAGGGTAAAAATATTCAAGAACAGGGCAGCCTGTACAAAGGCCACCGCCTGTACAAACACACATCAGAGAAGTAATGAGTAGTGAAGTTTCATGTTCAGAAAAGGCAGACAGTGAAATACAATCAGGGAAGTGATGCTGCTGTTTCACTGAAAATGTCAAACTGTATGTTTGTCAAGTCATCAAGGAAGGAGCTGGAGCATCTGTTAACTGTAGATGCAGACATTTTAAGAGCTCAGTCACCTTATTTTCAGTATTTACTTTCTAGGAACAAAAATCAAAACTATCCACACAAAGAACACTAGTCGGATGTTTGGATATCTTTATTCATCTACTTATTTGACTGTGTAGACTAATTATGTCTGACATTTCAGTCTTACTTTCTAAAGACACTGACTCATAGTAGTGCTTTGGCTGGCCATTGTCTTAAAAGCTGTGTGCGAGGCCCATCATTTGTTCCATTATGACAGCTAAATGAAATCCATATTTGTGTTACATACCATAATGATGAGAGAATTCTCCATGGTTGATTCTTTTTTCCAATGTCTTTGATAGTGGCTTTATGTATGGGTGTCTCTAAAAGAACACAAAACAGAACAGGGATCTCATCATATCAGAGTTATTTAACAGTTTATTTATTTTTATTTATTTATTATAGTTTATATAGTTTACTATAATTTATTTATTATAGTTTCACTTATACAAAGTATTTTTTTACATTTTAATGGAAATATATCTTGGTGTATACCTGGATAGGGGAGACAGCAGCAGCAGGTGTGGTGCGTACAGGGATCCCACTCAGCGGGCTTCTTGGGGAGGAATGCATTTGAACTGTGTGGCCTGGTCCATCTGAAAGACCAGATAATACCCATTGATTATTGTACCAAAAGAGCAAGAAATATAATTTCTAATATCAGTAAATAATTATAACATTCATTCTAAGACTTCAGTATAATTAAATAATTATTCTGCAGAGAAGGCCAGTCACCTTTGTTACCTGAATGACAACAGGAGAAGGATGCAGTTCCTCTAGCATAAACATAATTAAAGCAGCTTTTTGTAGTGGCAGATGGTGGAAGCAATGTAAATCTGATAGAATGTGACTCCGTACATGTCTTCAGTATAGCTCAAGGTAAAACAAAGAGAAAAAAGAGGCAAGGAAGGAATTGGAGTATTTAAAGCCAGGAGCAGAATAACATACAAATGTTTAGCAAACGAGAGTTAGGCCTACAGTAGAGAGCGAGGTATCAAACCTCAAATGCTTTTTGAATACTGACATCTGTTTGTAGTATCAAGAATCAGAAACTGTAAAAGTACCCATAGCTGGCAGTTATTTGTTGGTCAGATTCTTAGTCTTGTTATCTTATTCTTTGATTATACATGAGTGTCCACTTTATTAGGTACACCTGGACAGTCTAATGCAATCCAATAGAACTGTTCTGCCACAAAGTCTACTTTGATGATGCCTATAATGTTCAGTTTTTGTTGACACTGTCATGGATGTGTTAATTAAATGATATGTATTAGCACTGAGGTCATAGTTAGTGGTGGTGTTGTACTGGACAACATTATATTCACCTCTCAGTATAATCTAGTCCAGTCCAACACCACCTTTAACTATGATCTCAATAATAAACATATCATTGAATTTACACATTGTTGACAGTATCACCAAAAGTGGACTTGAAAATTCTATTCAGTCAAAGTTCTGGCATTGCTGTTTGTGTGAACACAACATTGAACACTGACGCATTTGGGAAGTCTTTTGTTAAATGAAACGTTCTTGTTGAAAAATGTGTTCACATGTCAAAGTGAGCTCTCAGAAAAAAAAACTCTGTGGTACTGTACAGACACCAGTTCTACATACTTATCATACCACATTCACTGTTGCAGTTTTAATATGCTATAATTAGAATATGCCTTGACACATGCTGAAGTTGCTGAGAACATGTGACAAGAACAGCCATTTCCTCAGTGCTGATGTAACTAAAGCTATTAGAGTAAATGAAAATGGCTCCTGAAATGATTCTACTAACAAAAACAGAAAAACCCTCCAACCTGCCTGAGGTCAGCCCAGGTCACACAGTCCAGGCACAACTGCACATGACTTCGTTGCAGAGAAATGACAGATATCCACGCTGGAGATCTCACCATCTGTTCTCCTCTATAGTTATATTGCTGTGTTGGGATTCCCTGTGTGTGTGTGTGTGTGTGTGTGTGTGTGTGTGTGTGTGTGGAGGGGCTCACTCTGTCCAACAGTATCAAAGGACTTAATGAGGGATTTGACAGTAGCTCCAGGCTCTGAGTCGGCATCTCCGCTGGTGTCGGTGGGTGTGGTCGGGATCATGGAGATGCCACACCACTGACGGCTGTTGTCAGAGTCGGACACCCTCACCTCATCACCTTGGGACCTAACAGACACAATGAACAGGGTTGCTGTGTAGAGACATACACAATACATACACCTGGGGAGAAGAGAATCTGACGAGACAGCATGTGTATTTGTGAACTGGAGATTAGACTAAAAACCCTCACTTTACTATTTATCTTACCAGATTACCTGACAAGATCATGTGAGCATGGTCTGAAGTTTGAACTAAAGAACGGTCAATAACCGATGACTAGTGGAACAAAATCTGAGCAATCCAATCATGAAAACACTACCTATCCATTGCCCCTGGTAAACATTGGACCAGGCTACAGAGTGAGGGATTTGGACTGTCTTTATCAGTGAGGAATGAATGACAAGTAAGGAATGTCTGTCTTAAACACTGCAATCAACTCACCTCCAAAGAGTGTAGACTGAAAGAGATACACAACAACCACAGTTGGACTGGTGTAGTTTCATTTATTCATTTGCCTAATGAACAACAGTCAAACAGACATACAATAAACTTTTATGTATTCTTTCACAGGCATAAAACCAGTCACAAGACTTTCTAAGTCTTTCTTTGCAGAATAAATTAACAGCACATTCACTGTATTGTTCATTAAAGGGCTTTACTATAGACAGAACATGACCTATCACATTGTGACCAACTCGTTTTTTTCTATATGGTATTTTTGAGCATACCCAAATGTTTAAATTTTTTTACAGTACCTTATTATCTGGTAGGACAATATGGCTTTTAACAAAATTGAATATCTCTGATAGAAACTGGACTTGGACTGGTGGAAGTAGAACCTGAGATCCTGCAATATGCCTTTATACTACAACAACGCAGAATATTGTGTAAGGGTTTGGCTCAAAGATGAACTACGTGATATATCTTTCAAAATGAGTGACATCACAACATTTAAAGGTTCTGATATATTAAAAAAAGATACTGAAGGAATCTCTAAATATGTTTAAAAGTGATTCAAGATTGATCAACAAGGAAAAAGTATCAGAGCCTTGAGTGACCCCTGAAGTTCAGATAAAAAAGTCCATGTGGTTGATTCTATATTAACTTGTCAATAATGTTGCTGAAAAGCAGAATGGTAGAAAATGAGTTCAACTCATCATCTGACAGTGGTGCTTAAAGGGGAAAATAACCCTTTTAGGAACCTGTAGCACCGTCTTTTTAGTCTTTGTGTTAAAATGGTCATCAACGTTTTGGTATGTTTGAGGAGAGTAAAAAATGACTCTGAGGTACAGCTGTCTGTGTTTGTTGCAGTCCTAAAATCTAGTTTTGGCAGTGCTCTCAATCTGCCAGCATGGCTTACATCAAAATCATCCTGGTTATTTTCTCTTGCAGAAAGAATTAACACTCTGTAAATTTAAAAAGGAATATAGAAATCATCAAAAATACATATACAAACAGTAACAGAGCAAATGATACCAGCATGTCCACATGGATGTCACCCGTGTATGGTAATTGTGTGTTCCATAGTGCCATCTAATGGCTAAATATGACACTGCATTTAGCTTTATGCCAACTGCAGGACCAAAGACCAAACTTAAGTTTGTTTTTTAACAGATCATATAAGTCAAGTTTTAAAGCAAGCAGAGGTCAAAGTGAAAGTATTTTGGGCGATACAGAAATAGTAAGAAAAGCAAATGTGAGGTCCAGCACAAAAACCATGAGCCACCTAGTTTTTTGTTTTTTTTTACTATCAACCGGACTAAATGCTGCTGCATTGTTCTTGAAATGGGGACTTTCTGATGTTACAAGTCTGACTTTGTTCTGGCATAATGCTGAGACTCTTAACTGTTTCACTGACTGAATACTTACCAAGTCTCCTTCATCCTGCTTTTTTATGGTGTTTTTTGTAACAGGTCATTACCCTCTACCATCTCAACTTTCTAAAAAGGCACAAAGCAGATTCGCACAGTATTAAAAAAAAAAAAAAAAAAAAAGAGTGTTTCCAACATATGGCATTCCTTCAACACAGGTCAAGAAATTTACAAAGAAAGAATACATTCATTGAGAAATAAAAGTACACAATTATTATTCAAAAGGCTCTAAAAGACGTGTAGAGAAATGGAAGCCAGACTCTTTGTGTACTGCATCTACACTGGTCACTGTGGCTTAGAATAAGACTAACATTACATTTTGAATGACACAGAAAGGTAATAAATGCAACAATAACACTGTCTTCACGTGGTGCTGAGGTGGGGGGCACTTCTCTAGTGCCCTTCTACTGCAGTCTTGGTATCAAAAGTGGCTCCGGTGCTTATTCTGAAAAGAAAAACAAGAAGGAAGATGAACTACTGCATACAACTACTGTATAAAGAAGTAAGTATTTTAAACACTTACATGTGCATTGTACATTTGAAGCAAAATTTACATCTTACATTTCTTCTTAACATTGTTATTACAAAAAGCAGACCTCTGGGCACTTTCTTTAAACTCTGTTCCATGCATACCTCTTAGGATTAATAAGGTCACTCATAATGTCTAGTATGAATCACCCGGTGATGAAGACGCTATGCAAATGTATCTGACGCAGATGATGCATAGCATGAGTTTAATCCAGTCATGCCGTGCAGACCATCCTACTGTTTAACCAAAAAAGTAGGAGGGTTATTCATTCAAAGAACAGCAGGTGGCACCAGATACATCTACTTGAAGGGTAGGTTTAAAGAATCAGGCAAAGCAAACCCAAAAGGTAAGACAGTCCTGAAGGTGCAGTCAGCCAGCACAAGGAAAGACAGACAGAGTCAGACAGGCTGAAGCAGCAGCACGAAGCCAAACACAGATGGGAAGGTCAGTGAGCAGCAGCAGCACACAGGGCAGGGAGAGGCAGGCTGGCTGAGAGAGGGCTGACAGGGCTGGGAACTCACCTGGACTTTACATAGTGAGGCTTGTCAGAGGGACATCTTTGACAGGGTCATCACAGGGAGCTGCTGGAGGTGGGGAGCGGACGCAGAGTAACAGCTAATCTTGGGGAAAGTTCACTGATTTAGCCATGGTCTAAAACCGGTAATCAACTAAATTCACAAGGACTGCATTGAAATTTGAGCAAGACATATTTGGTTTTAAACCAAATATTACTATTTTTTATATACTAAAACTGCTCTCATGAGGTTTGTGAGGTGATATAATATCACTGAAATGTTTCCAGTATCAATCATTTATAGATCATTTGCTTGCTTAAAGGATTATGCCATGACTGGCCAACACAGATAAACAGAGCACTTTGCCACAGGAAGCATTTGACCTGGCATGATAATGAAAGGGGACAACACTGTCAAAAACACCATGGCATTTGCACGCTCAAAAACACTTATATACAGTATACTCACACACAAACCAATGCAACGCTGCCTATAAATACATCAGTCACATTACTGCATGGCCACAGTGCAACAACACTACATGATATCTTACATAGCATGAATATTTTCACTAGAAAGTGCAGTGAGGACAGTGTTACGCTGGCTTCACTGTTGCATTGTAACACACTTGGATAAAAGCAGCATCTGCGCGTAGAGCAGATCTGCCACCACATCTGCCTTCGCATATAATAATAATAATGTCCTCTAATCAATATACTGTAGCTTATTGTGGAGTGTAAGGTTTGGATGTTACTATTGGGCAATGGTCAGTGTGGAAGAAGGAGACAGAGAGGGCAGCAGCTTAAAGGAGTAGAATACACAGAGGGAAATACCGCAGGAGACTGCTAATTTACCAACAGAGTCTGCCAAATCCCAGGAACCCCCAAGGATTTAATCTTTTGAGATACCAAGATAAGAACTAAATACTGTCTACACTAAATACATCCTGGTAAACATTTTATCCTGCTTTGATAACAAAGCAAATTTTGGAAACCTCTTAATCAAGAGATTCTTGGGAGTTAAAATGATAATATATTACTGTTTGCACCACATGTATAAAACACTGGATGGGGATATGGCAAGACTCTGGAAGGTATCTCATATGTAAATTGTGTTGAGAGAGAAAGGAACTGCAGCCCGATGCTAAACAAGGGGAGCCGGGGGGATTGGTGGAGGGGGAGGAACTGAAAAAATGGAGTATGGTGGAGACGGTACCTGACTCCCTGCAGGGCCTCAATGTCTGTGGAAAGCTTTGCACTGCGATCCTGCTCCTCCTGCAGCTGCCTCCTGAGTGTACGCAGCTCCTGCTGAGCCTCCACCTTGATGTCGTTGGCCACCACCACTGCCGTCTGGAGGTCCGCCTGGAACCGACGCCACTCCTCTTTTTCATCCTAAAGATGCCAACATATGGATATATACAAGTAAAGACATATACAGGCAAAATCATAAAAACAGAAATCATCAACTGACATAGGAACTGTTAGTGAACCCTTTGGATTTAATTGGATGTCAGCATTAATTAGACCTAAAATGAAGTCTAGCAATAGATAAATGAAATCTGATGAACAAACGATACACAAACAATTGTACTTTCCGGTGAATTTACTGGACGTACTGCGAAAGCATTTACAGTTTAGGCTGGAAAAACTACAGAAAGGATAGGATAATGACTGTGTCAGTGACATTTTGCCCTACCACAATACAGGTTTTGTTAACAGTGTCTACTCTTTGTAACAGAGATCTGTAGAAGTAAAACATTATCCAAAACCAAATTTCAGAAAACCTCAGAAAGAATCTGAAACTCCTAAGGCTGGAAAGAAATTAAAAATCACTTCAAGACAGGCAAAAAAAAAGAAAAGGAAAAGCTCTTTAGATCTGAGCGAAAAAGTGAGGCAGAACAACAGTTGCTCTTTGGTTGGGAGCAGGCAAAAGACACTGAAAAAAGAACTGGAGAGATCCCTTGCCACTGAAGTAAAAGAAAAATAATGTAGGCCTACATTCAATGTTGGCTAAGAGAAGTAAGAGAAGGGTTTTTTTGGCGATGTCTTACTTACTACATTTTAAAGTTTTTTCAGCATCTAGTAAGACTTGGGTGACTGTCCACAAATCAACAGTCTGATACATGAAAGGATCAGAGGAAGTCCCAAAGTTCACTGAGAGAGCACAAGGAAAAGGTATCTGTTTCACTTAGCAATGCCAGTTTTAAATGAAAAAAAACACAAAACAGAGGTGATGTTCATGGAAGAATACCATGGAGAAAATCAGAGCCTGCCAAAAAATACATAGCTGCCTGTCCAAAAAGCCCACCTGGATGCTACTAGAACAATACTTGGTGGACAGAGGACTCCAAGGTCAAACATTCTGGCAGAAAGACAAGGAAAAACTGAGCACTAGAACATCATCCTGACCTGTAAGTGATACTCCAGCCAAAATTTGACTTTTGAGTATCACCCCCGCAGGGTTGAGGTATGGCTGTAAAACAGAGGACAGTGGCTATGGTCACTGGGATTCAAATGTTTTACGGCAGTAAAAGGCATTAAAACTTCCATACCAACTTTTCAATCTACAACTGGGACATAGACCACTTTTCATCTGTATGCTCATTCTCATCATTTTACCACAATATGGCGACTGTAAATTTACTGCTTCTGTGTCACGCTATAGACCTCATCAATGCTTTGACAGGTCATGGCAGAAGTAGAGTATTTAATTTCTAATGCAATGCTTTTATTACATGGCTGAAGGTAGAACGAGAGAGACAGGAAAAGAGAAGGGGAAATTGTATGTTACAATTGTCAGACAAAGGTAGATCTGATCTCAGGATGTCACAATTACATGGTATGTGACCATGATAGCTAAGTGCACATGCCCTAAAACAACCTGAAACTTTTTTTTTTTGTTTATATTATTAAGGAGCTTTATGGGTCTGCATACTGAAGCTTTCTTACCTTCATCTGTCTACTCAAGACTTTCAGTTGTCGCTCTACTTCAGCTTTCTGCTCCTCCAGCTTTCTGACAAGATCTGCAATGACAAAGTCAAGGTTTATGAGAACCGCAGGTCCAACTTACTGCAGACTCAGGCAGAATTGCACTAATTAAACACAGCATTCACAACTAAACTGCTCAGTGTGGTGAAGATACAGCAGCAGCCAATCTATAGCATAAAGGCTCCTAAAAAAGTTCTGGACAGTATTAGATTTTTCTAGAAATGTTTCTCGTCACTGCAATAGTATTAGTATCAGACCAATCTCATCTGGCATGATTCATAACAGCTTGTGGAAATACAGTGTATCCAGCCATATAACATTTGCTAACTGCACTAATGGCAAGTCAGAGACAGATGTGTTACAGTGTGCCTTCATTTTGCATCTGATTTTTCATATATACTCAGTTGCCAGTTTATAAGGTTAGTTACTGTATAAGGTACATGTGGCTTAAACGAATGCAGTCTAATACAACAGCACTGCAGTGAATCATACCTTTATGTAATTTTGGAGGTGTTTCAAATATCTTCTGCACTCCATTTATATAAATGGGAATGGACTAAATATTAGAAACAATTCTAATTACACCATCATACATTTAAGACTGCAGGTTAAAAGAGAACTGAACAGCCCATGAAAAGAACATACTCTCCATGTCCAGGACAGCTTGGTTGGTGTGGCAGTTGACCGCCCTCTGCTGCTCCACCTGGTCTTCCAGTTCGAAGATGGTCTCCTTCAGCTCCTTCACCTGGTTCTCGGTCTGGATCCCGGCCTCCTCCAGGGAAGTCACCCGGCTGCTGAGCTCCTGCTCCCTCCTCTCGGCCCTCTCCTGAACCTGCTGGCATTTGGTCTCCACCTGTGTATGTGTGCGCATTTGTGAGATTATGATCAAGACAAAATCATTTAGAATATAATTCTTGTGGTGCAGTGTTTCCATTTGATGTTGATGGTGTTTTTTTATATCTCTATCTTTCAAAAGATTAGATAAAAGATTCTCTCCACAAAATAGCTGTATCAAGACAAGATTTTTGGGTGTCCACGAGCGCTGGATGAAGAAGAAGCAGTGTGTGTGAGGAAACCATTAACCAAAATATAATTAAGGCAGGCTAAATTATGTTATTTATCAGATATGCTAGATTGTTTGGTCTGTTGAAAACAAACTATTAGTTTTCATTTACTATCAAGCAGTAAAAAAGTAGCCATAGTGAGTCTAATTAGCCTTAATACATTGCATCCCACTACTGCACATTCATTCACATTGCATTGTTGGTGTACACAATTGATTTTTCCACCCTTGCTTCCACATCTGTCACTTAATCAAAATTTTAAAGTTCTGGTTTTCAAGTATGAAAAGTCAGACAGAAATAAGGGTAAATGTAAACATTTCACTAGGTGGCGAATGGTAATAAATGGCTTTAGAAATTATGCTGGAGTCCATGCAGTGCTGTTGACACAAGAGCTTAACTATGTCTGACAATGACCTTTGGCCACAGTGTTAATAGGTGACATGCAAGGTGACAGTGACTCATTGAAGAGTTCAATCTGGATTAGATCTGACTGGATCGCTGTGTTCTTTGCTCCAACTATTGAATTACACTGAAGCTGAAGTCAGTGTACCATGATGATTGCTGTTGTCATGAGAAACTAAACTGTAAAGCAGACCTGTGAGCATAGTTTATTAAAATAAGTAAATGATGTAGTTATGCAGGGCCGGCACCATGTGGCTCTAATATGTTAAGATGTTTGTGAGTGAAGTTATGGAGTGGCCTCACCCTCACACCCATGTGGCAGAGGATGGGAGCGTGACTCAGAGGGTCACACACTGGTGGACCACCCTACTGTTGGCACCGCGGTTGCAATCCAACAATGAGGACATCACTACGCAGATGATGACACGCCTCACTTTGGAGTCAACAACCACCAACATGACCCCAAACCCACAGTGCCTCAGCCTTTGTGGTTTTTGTGGTGTTGAAGGGGAAAACCGAAGTGACAACTGAGAAACATATGAAAACAATTTGAGTGAACATGAGTTCACATGCTGTGGTGGTGAAGAAAAGTACCCAATATCAGCTGTAAAGCCTGTTAAATGGTCATGTTTGAACCATCATGGAAAATGTGTGTCCTCATGTTCACATTCAATAGGTGGTGACTGAGCCAAGAATGACTAAAAATGTCTATTTGACTCACATTTTTTAATCATTAGCATTTGCTATTACTAGACACATAACTAACATTTTGGTCTCTTTCAAATCTATTCCTGAAAATGACTGCATTGCAAGTATAGCATCTGAACAAAAATCAATTCTCTCATTCTAAATGAGTGAACTGCTTGCTTTGCTTTTTCATAGTTTACAGTAAATATGGAGATTTCATGAAAGCTTTGTCAAACACAACTAATGAGCTCACTAAGAGAACAAAATGTTTTTTTGAAACGTGTGTCACTGGTTTGTACACACACACACACACACACACACACACACACACAGCTACCAAGTGGAAAATGTTTCATACAAATGCAAACTGTGGCAAAAATATCTCTAACATGCAGTATTCCCTTTACAGTATAGCATATATACAGTATATACACGTTGTGCTTAAACAACAGACCCAACAAAGGTGCAGTAAATCATATATACTATAAATCCCAAGACGGAAATGAGTTGTAACCTTGCAACCCTCCTACCTTGGACATTGTGACCCGCACATGCTCAGTCTCGGCCTGGGCATGTAGCAGCTCCTCTCTCAGCTCTGTCAGCTCCACCTCCAGCCTGTCTCTCTCAGCGTGGGCTGTTTTCAGCAAGTTCTGCACCTCAGTGCTGTCACTGGCACTCTGCATGGCCTTCAGCTCACCCACCTTTTGCCTCTCAATGTCCACCTGCGCCTTCAGCCTACTGTTTTCCAGTCTGAGACAGTCTGCTGTCGCCCTCTGCTCCTCTGCGGCCTGAGCTGCCTTACCTCCAGCCTCCAGCTCCCTGTCCAGCTGGGCCTGCAGCATGTCCATCTCCTCTCTAAGGCAGCGCACCTGGCCCTGGGCCTCTTGGTGCTCCTCCTCCAGTGCCCGCAGGCTACCTGTCAGCTGCTGCTGGATGTCCACCAGCTTCTCCCGTTCGAAGCGTGAGCTCTCATCCAGCTCGGCATACCTCTGCTCCAGCTCGGCCAGCCGAGGCCCTTGGGTACCCAGCTCCTCCTCCCTCTGGGCCTGAGCTTGAGCTTGCTCCTGAAGTCGGCCAGCCAGCGCCTCGTTCTTCTGGGCCAGCACCTCCAGACGCTCTCTCTGCTGTTGAAGTGAGGTCTGCAGGAGGCGCTTCTCCTCGGCCAGGCGCTCGTTCTCAGCCGTCAGCTCCTGCACCACTTGCTGCTGGTCGGCCAGCTCCTGTAGAGTTGCCTGCAGCTCCTCAGCTGTGCTGTGGTGGCTCTCCTCCATCTTGTGAATCTGTTCTGTCAGGCTCTGCACTGACACATCCTGCCCCCCTGCATTGGTTACTGCCCCCACTGCAACGACTTCCCCACTGACACCGCTGCTCACTGATTCTGAGCGTGACGGGATCTTCTCAAACTCTGAGGAGTTGGGTGATGGTGAGTCCTTGGTGATGTCAGAACTGGAGGAGACAGAGGCTTTGAGAGGGCTGGCAGTAGAAGGGGGGCTGTCCTGTTGCAGAGCTGAGGAGTTGGAGTCTGACGGCAGGCCATTCACCAAAAGCTTGGAGGGGGTGCTTGTGTTTGTAGTAGAGAGAGGAGAGGCCTCCAAGCAAAGCAGCTTTTCCTTCAGCTCTTGATTCTCCTCCCTGAGCACTGCCAGCTCTCTCTGAAACTTCCCGTTCTTCTCCCTCAGCTCCCCAACCAGCACAAGGGCCTCTGTCATATGCCCCTGCTCTTCATCTGCAGCAGGATCATGGCATGAGACAGAGTTGGGTATGGGTGAAGAGGAAGCAGTGGAGGCTTTACCTTTGCAGTGCTGCAACTCCATCCTGAGATTGCTGATCTCTAAGTCTTTAGCCTTGGCCTCAGCCAGCAGCTCTTTCACCTGGCACTCCAGAAGACCCTTTTCCTGCCCCTCTGCATCTCCACGGGACTTGGTTGAACTACGCGTCTGCTTTGCCAGGGTGGAGAGGCTGGAAGTGCTGGCACTAGAAACCATCCTCTTAGTGGTAGAGCTCCTAAGCTGGTCCCTCAGAGAGATGCGGTCTCTTGTTATGGTAGAAGGGATTTCTCTAGGAGCTGGGATACCAGACTTCTTGGCTGCTTGTGCACCTGCAACACAGACCAAAACAAAAGCACTCACCTAAGTACCTAAATGATCAAATTTATACCTATAAATATAATGTGAGAAATGTTTTTCATTCATTTCTCCATTTCAGCTACACAGACAGTTCGGCATACTCACTCCTAGATAATGAGTCGAAAAGGCTTTTTAAATACCCAACTATGAAATATCAAATCATTCCTTTAAAGTTAATCCTGAAACCTTGTTAGTAAGTATAAATAATAACCATAAGCTACATTCACCACTGAAGGGTAGACAAGGGAAATCAATCAATAGAAATTAATCTCTGCTTAAATAAAAAGGAAATGTTACTACAAGACTTTACAAAAACAATACAAGCTTTAACAGAATATTTACAAAGCAAAAACTGAATTGGGTTTAGCACAGTCAACGTGAATTGTCACATCAGATACACATTTAGTTTTAGAGTGAAAAATTCATTTAGATTAATCAAATGAACATAAAGATCCACTTGGACTGCAAGTGTGGTGCCAGCGGTGATACGACACAGATTCCAGTTTACAGTGAAGAAATTCTTAATTAGCAACTCAAGTTTCAAAGATAAAACTCTCCTCAGTAGAATTACCATATAGCAGGCTTGACACTGAAATGGGAATCAGTGTGCAGACGTGCTGGGACCATGAATTTGTTAACATCATGTAATGACACTAATTGAATAGACAGTGTGTCACATTCAGATACTTATACGTATTATTCAGCAGTTTAATGTTGTTGGTCAGTGTACTCTATTCAGATATTGTTCCCTGTTTGGACAACAGAGCATCTGCCTGGCACTGTCTGTCTGTGGTCATTCATCGCTGCAGCAGAGCTTAACTGTGGCATTTCAAAAGGCATCAGCGTGGGTCGACGGCGCGGGTCTTTTCCAGCCCCGTCAAATATTTTGAGTATTTACTGATGCCCGGCGTGAGCAGGGTGCCGCCTGAAAAACATTTTTATTGTTCGTTTTCAGATCATCAGCAAACAGCAATGCAGACACAAGGGGGTTGCTTGTTTCAAAGGATGACAAAGGTCCCTGTGCACGTGGAGCATTCAGGCACATAGCAGCTTAAGCAGCGCACAGACAAAGACAGCCCTGTGTCTCTCACATGCATGCCCTATCATCAAACCCACAGAGCACAGACTAGACAGACAGTCTGTGTGCTGAGATAGACAGCGCATCACCCTGAGCAACACGTGCACACACAAAATCCACAAACACATGACCTAGTTTGGAATGGAAATCCTATACCCCTGTGGGTTCGTTAAATACTCTGCCATTGATAGGCACTTTGCACAGACTATCCCCTTATTGAATAAACTAGCAACTGTGGCAGGAGCTGCCAACACTGGAACAAATTCTGGGGTACAAAGCCGTTTAACATTCCTAAAGTGTGCAGCTGTGGTTGAAAAAGTGAGTAAAGTACAGAGGTAAAGACACATATCAACGGTGTAAATGGAAACTCATGAATCATAGATTTAAAACAAAACACAACTTTTTAATGATAAAAAAATGGTTGAGTAAACAATCAAGGCTCAGATTTGAAAGAAAATCAGGGGCTATAAAAATAAAGAATGACACTCAGCTCTGTCAGCTCTGAATGTCAGTGTGATTAGGCTCTCAGTTAAAAGCCACCCTTTAAAATGAACTCCAACCTCTTTGGATTGAAGGGGTGCTGTCATTTAAATTCACATTAACAAATGCAGCACTTGATCCCAATCAGTTAGGTGAATTCGCTACTGGACAGAGCTGCACTTGACAAAGATCCAGCGTGCCATTAAAAATCTACAGTCACTTTTCTCTGCACTTCAGAGAAGGTGAATCCATGACTGACAGAATGAAAACAACATGCACGCCTAAATTATGTATCGTCACATGGAAGAACACTAAATCAGCACTGTGTGTTATAAATGACTATTTACTATGCACTACAGAAAGCATCATCCAGACAGGGCAAAAAAAAGAGCACCTAAGAGCTCACATCTATTTTACAGCCACTTGTCATATTCTCATTATAGGTGGCAATAAAGAGAGGGACAATAGGTCCTTGTTAGAGAGAGAGAGAGAGAGAGAGAGAGAGGAGTCCACTGTGATTAAGATCAGTCCATTCCCATGAGGATGGGTGATGCCAGGAGTGGAACTGTGGGACAGCCTTTCATTTGCTGTTCCTTCATATTGTGTTTTCCTCTTGCTCTTAGTGAATAAAACCCAGATGGAACACATGAACTCACTCATCTTTAGATCACCCACCTCTTTCACCATGACATCACCACAGCTGCTTAACGTGCAAAGAGAAATGACACCGGTCTAGATGCCAGGAGTCAGCACATGCAAGGCAGCAGGACCTTAAAGAGGCTGAAACAGCCACTACAATACAGCATCAGATAGTTACAGAACCTCTGAAATGGACACAAAGGCCTTATATATGCATTTTTGTAGTACAAATGCAGTTGCAGAACAGGTTTAACTTTTGCAGACATGGCTTCCTTAAGGTTTAAATACTATGCTTATATTCTCTTCTACAGATGTGTTAAGTGATATAGTCCCAGAAAGAAAGATTATAAAAATGTCAATTCCACATTTGGCCAAATCCTGGCTATTAAAACAATATTAGACCAAAAACAATATTGTTTTATAAAGCTGACATTGGCCACCGCTGACAGTGTGTCTCTGGGAGATAAAAAAAATACCACCTCAACCTGTTTCCAAGACCAACACAGCAGCTGCAGAACGTTTATTATTTAAATTTTCAAGTCATCAAGCAGCGCGTGTGCGTCGTGGAACCTCTTGCTTTTCATTTTGGCGCCCATGTCAACAGGTTAGAGCAGCCACACAGCCCCTGGCTCAGGCGCGTCTCATCTAGAGATTCGGCGTCTCGTCTATTTTTTCCGTGTGATGCGCGCGGTTCTCAGCACAAATACACAGTGAAAATGATCTGTTAATAGTCATATTGACATCAAACCAAGTTTCAGTTTCAGTATTGATGATCTGTAGAAAAGTCACACACGTGAAAAAAAAAAAAAAAAAAAAAAAATCAAAACATTGTTGTTTAACTCCCCAGTTACAACTGAGCACAAGTCTCTTAACCCTTTTAGGGCTGGCTGCAGCAGCGCCGCAGCAGGAACGCTCTCTGTGTGGACACCACCTGCGTGTGAGACGCAGCAGTTCAGCGAGGTAGCCGTCACGCGCTGCTCAGGTCGGCGGTGTGGAGAGAGGGCAGGAGGATAGTCAAATAGACCACTGACATCAAGTTGCCAACTTGAACATGTTACTGGATCAGATGGGAGTGCTAATAACTTTAATGTGTTAGACAACCATTCTGAACAATCTAAAATGAATAATGATGTTGGACAGAGTGGAGAACTCAAACACTACAGCAGAGATGCCCTTGAAAGAGACACCTAACCTCCAATTGCTGTAGCCAGCTGACTCCCAGGAGAGAATGTGGGTAAGTGCATTAATGTGTAGCAGTGTACTGCTGTAAATTACATTGCCTGCCTAATTTTTTACTTGATGAATAAAAGAAACAAAAAAAGAGCATCCACGTGTGTGGCTGATGAATACAACAATTTCTCCATTGTACAACCAAACCAAAAACAGTAAAGACAAAAGAACAAATGAAGTAAACAAGAACAAGAATAATAACACAGACCTTTGGACCTGTGTTGCCTTTTGAGTGACACTGATATCACCCTCTTTCTTTTTTGCTGCTGAAAAGGAGAGCGAGATGAAGCTACTAATGAAATGTCCGCCCTATCACAAAGGTCACACACTACATTTCAGTAGTCTGACTATTCAGCCAAAACTATCAGTGGGTGTGGAAATATTGTAAAGTTAGACAAAACATAATGAAAACTGTGTGGTAGTAATAAGGACACAACATCTTAAAACTGCTTCGGTTACAATTAAGTGAAATTGGTGCAAGAATTACATTTCTTTATGGTCTTCACAGAAAATTCTTTCTACTGTAGGTGTGCAACTGCAAATCCTTCTTTCAAAAAATCGAAACTCTAATATCTGAGACCAGGGTGGTTAAAAGTTAGCTTCGTCTTAATTTAGTGCTGTCTTCGATGTAGGCCGGCTCAGGTCCAGGACCATTTATAGCTACCTCTGAGAAGCACTAAATCTGTGAAAAGGACTGGAATGGGCAGTTAAATGGCTCACTGAGGAGCTTTCCTCCTCTAGCAAGAAATAAATCCTCATGCAGTCTGAGGAGACTCGCTCTTATTGATAGCAAAGTGCAAATCCTGCGAAACACCAGTTTTGGAGACAGAGAAGGAAAGGATTCCCTATGAGAGTATTTCAATATTCAGTGTCTCAGGAAATATTTTATACTCCTCCTTCTAAAATGCTAAAGAATAGTAATTGCTTACACTATGGATTGAAGAAGACTCTCTGTCGATTATTCCGTATTAAAAATGACAGTGTTTAGACAGTAGCTTCAAAGGCAGACCTGCTGCAAACTTTAATAAACCTGACTGAGGAGACTAAGCACATGAAATGATTGTGTTGTTTACATTAACTCATTATCTAAATGAATCACACAGACTGGCTTCCAGTAATCCAAAGGCATTCAGTTATTTCATGGGAAGTCAGCTCCCTGATCACAGTAATGCATTGTGTTGGCTTCTTTCTTTCTAATGAAGATAAGCTTTCAAATCACAACAGGAGCCGTGTGGCTGGACACGGTCCAGCACCAGCCAGTTAACTGCAGCCAGTCTGCCTGCCAGCCAAGAGGTGACAGAGTACATTTGTGAGCAAAGTGCACAGAGTCTTCAATGTACAGAACAGCGGGGTGATGGGTGAGGAGTCATGATGAATTAATGACTGCAGGTGGTCAAGTGTCAGACAGCTGGCACCTGAAATGACGCACTGGCTTCATCACCATCACAAAAAAACTTTGGATGGGAACTTCTCGCTGCCACTCCTCTGTCTTCCCTTCTGTGTTCCAGGAAATGTGCTGTGCAGTTTTTCAGCCAGGTGGAAGTAGAGAGGAGAGACAGAAAACGCAGTCTGTGTTTCTGGCCTTCCTGTTGTCCAACTGACAGGGCATGAAATAGGTCAACAGGCGCCCCTCAGTCAGACGCTGGGACTCACAGGCATTCCTTTCCTCTTACTGGAGTGGAAGATAGAGAGAACCGAGGCTCCATGACGGCCACAGTGACGGAGCAGAGATTAGCCTGGATGGTAAGCTGCATCACAACATCCCAATGTGCCACTGAAAACCATGACAGCACCACTTGTTGAGGATAAAATTGTTTTTTCATTGTTATATAAGCTACTGTACACAACTTCAAAATCAAGGAACACAAGTTGGACTAATGACTGATGTATCTTGGTAATAAAGATAACATGTTTTGTGAATGCAGCAAGAAAACATCTTTCCTAAAGGATCGATCTCTGAGAGAGAGAGAGAGAGAGAGAGAGAGAGAGAGAGAGAGAGAGAGAGAGAGAGAGAGAGAGAGATACACACACACACACACACATACATACATATAATATTATATAAAATTTCCTAAATAGCAGCTGGAATCTCTGACTCTGCTTCCAGTCTAGGACACGACATCATATGCAAGCTGATAAATAAATGAGCAAACAGATAACACAAAACTACAGAAGCTCCTTGGAACAATGCCTAACAAAGGCAATCTGATTAATTGTAAGAAGAGCAGCATCAGTGTTTGCAAGCCAGCTGTGTAAACCAGATATACTTAACTGTATCATTAAGCTTCAGAGATGAATGGATGGCTGACAACAGTCTAACACCTATCCCTGAGACTGAGTTTAGGGACCGACTTCACATACACCCATAAAATAGATTTATATTTATATTTTGTCAGCTAATCCCCTAACATCACAGTTCTCAGCTAATCTTCACCAATAACATGAAATACTGTAGATCTGAGCTGGTTGCATACCTTTCTGGTTGCAAAAGATCTTCCTCTCAGCTGTGTTTCAGCTGAATGGAGGTGCTACTCGACAGTATCATCACTGTACAATATCAGATGCCACAGTAGGCCTCATTCAAACTCTTTCAAACTCATCACTGCAAAACCATAGCTGCATGAAAGAGTTTACGTCCGGTGCACTAAAGAATAACATAAAAATAAACAATAAAACTATAAAAGTAAAAATTTATTTGAAAATAATAAAACTTGACAGAGTAAAGAGAATTTTATTTGGTTGTGGCAAGTCTAAAAGGAGGCTGGAAATTAGTAGGTAGGAGGAAAGACTGAAGAAATTGTTAAGTATTGACTGGCTCTGATTGCAGAACTAAGAATTAATGTGGACTCAGTAAACAGTAAAGAAAATGATAAGTAAAGAAATGCTCATTTCCCAACGTGTGAAAACACCCTTATACATTCTTAGTTTGAAGTAATTGCTGTGACTCTCCTGTCAGAAGGTGGCATGTTAATCACCCGTGCCTACAACTGACCAGGCAAACCTTCCACCCTGCCTTTAAAAAAAAGACAAACAGTAAGACTTGAAAGTGTATTTAAGCTGAGATGCTTGTTTCTGCCTGAAAGGTGAACAGCTCTGTGCTTCTACTGCAGCACAGCATGGAAGTGCAGCATGAGAGCTGGCAAGCCACAGAGGGCCACTTGGCCTGGGTTCTTTGGCTCCTTGAATCATTTTGATTTAATCATTTTAACTGGCCTGCATGCTAAGACTTTTAACACAGCATCCTTATGCTGATCAGCTCTGCTTTACACTACGTATGGAGCCAATACCCTACAGAGACATCCAATAGCATGGACTATGAGCTGGCCAACTGAGAGGGATAGTTTCTTTTTGCTCCGAATGGAAAACAGTTTAACACAGGACTCACTGAAGGAATAATAATATGCCATTTTACATGATTGCAGGTTTATAGGATCAGCGTGTGTGATGGGTAACAGGTTGTAATGAGTATTGCTATACTTAGTTTTAAGCTTCTGATGATTTCCATCCTAGCCTTATACCCTTAGAATAAATGTGGGATGTATTAAGTGTTTGTGATTTACTTTCCTGGATTGACCGCAAGAATTATTAAAAAACATATTCTGTGGAAAGATTAAGCTGAAAATCTGGATTTGCAAAAAGGACAAAAAAAAAAAAAAGACATCAGCCCCTAATCTCAAGCAACACTTTGGGACTGTGGTTCCCTTTCCAATGACCACAGCTTAAGACATAACCAACAGAGAGGCAGCCAATTCAGGCAAGGCAAAGTAAATTCATGCAGTGCTTTCAAGTATAATTTCATTTTAGTGAACTTTGACATGAAAATTCAAGCCATTTTGACAGTCTTTACCTAAAAATGAACAAAGCTATCATATTAGCTGTGTCATATAACCCGCAATATGTCTCTATGTCACCACCGTTGCTTCCAACGGCACCTGGTGAATGGCCAAAGGCACATAATCAACAAGATGACACCTAGTATTCCAAACTTCGCTCTCAGAAAGTGATAGTGGTCTGATCTTTCTTTGGGCTATTGTTCTCAAGACAAAAACAGTGCTGCATAGCAGACAGCACAGAGAGGCCAGGATTACTGAAGTGCGGACGAACCACAGCCAGCTGCTGACAGATACACAAACCACATCAGGACAACTTTAATTTGGTATGCACTGAACACAGTGGCTTACATGTCAGATCCAACTCAAGTGTTTTTAGGGTATCAGTTTCATACGCGCATTGTTATTTGTTCTACCATAAATTAGTGAGTTTTATGAGCTCAGGCCTGAAGGCTACAATATACCAACTTTGATGTCCAGGCTATAGTCTCCTGTTACACAAACAGGACATTAAAACAGCACACACCTCCCTCTGCAAACACAAAGCACTGTGGAATGACCTGTGTGTTTACCATACCAACTTCTAACTGCCATGGAAAGTGTGACTGATGCAATTTCCTCACAGTGTCCCAGCTATCAGAAGTTGGACAAACTTGCTTCCTCATGTTGAATCCCTGCTCTACGTCAGTTTGCATTGATGTGGTGTTGAGATGACACAATATTCGATGTATTTCCACAGTCTTTGTCTCTTCTGCTTTGAATGGGAGGAGTACCCACCAGGTACAATGAATCAGGGCTTCACCAGACAGTATAAGCAGACAGATCAGCATTTAGTATCAGTATTAGAAGTGTCTTAATTGGCACATCTCAGCTGGACTCTAACATCATATGAGGGGAATTAGGCTACTCTAGGGTGTTTTTATTTTCATTGCTGTGATATATCTGTCAGCAAGGCGGCTGCTAAAACAATGTAATAAGCAAAAGTATCCCAGTGTTTGAAGAAAAGAAGGTAGATGTCGCTGTATGTCTGAGAGGAGGCCAAGCTGCGTGTGGTTTATGTGTGAAACCCGAGGATGAAAATCACCTTAACACAGGAGCACACCAAGCAGAAGCCACACAGGTACTGTTGCCTAGTGGTCACTGAAGTGGCACTTATCTGGGCTAGCAAGCAGCCATCAATAAAAAATTTTAAAAAAAATCACCTTTGAAGACCCTGCACACGCACACAGGTGTTTCCGGTTATTCTTGTTGCTTACGTTGATGGTGGGTGGAGCTATGATGGGAATTTTGTGAGGTCATCAAACTCCATGTATGTAGAGTGACAAAGGCATTAGTTGTCGTGCCCTAACAGATTCAATCAAGTGAAAAAAATCTAGTAGACAAACTTATTCAGAAGTGGAAGTACACTGTAAACAGTTTATTTCAGACATAAAACAGTCCTAAGAATGTGAGAAAATTATTTAAAACGACCTTTAATTACGCAATCATGGTGTTAACATTTGAGAAAAATTAATATTGGGTTTTACCAGCAACCATAGAAATAATAACCTAATGCTGCTGTGCTGCAGAGTGAACAGAAAGAACAATGTTATTCTAATGACAACATGCTAACTGCTATATTGATAACATCCCCTACTTTCAACAACCACTGTGCTTTTCCAAGTTTTTGGCAGCATCTTCAAACATTATAGCTACATTCAAGCATCCCAATCAAACTTCTGGGGAATCCACAAGTGTGTGAAATTTTCCATTTTTGACCATGTGAAAGTCACAACAATCTATTTTACCTCACTACACAAACATGTTTCAACTTTCCTTTAATCCTGGGCCCAAATGGGTACAAGTGACTGAGTTGTAGCCTTAAAAATAGACCCAGTGTTATTGGACTATATTTTACTGACAATTCATCAACAGCCGACAACATGCTGACCGCAGGATCTGGTCTTGGCCGCTCTCCTGGTGAGCCAGTGGGGAGACAGGAAGGCTCGGTGTAGTAGCCATCAGTGTGATTTGGCTCTGATAACGACCTCCTTATCACTGCAGCAGACAGCTCACTCCTTAGCCTGCCACTTCAGAGATAACACCATCAATCAAATCTGTACTGAGTTCCTCCTGTTCCCACATTTCCTTCCCTACGTCCAGCACCAGAACTGGTATTCTGCTTTCCAAGCCCAAAGTCTAGTCGTCTAGTCACCTAGACGGTGAAACGGACAGCTGAGGTTTGTCAGACTTGCGTGGCGAGTACAAACTTCACCCCTGCTTCAATTAAAGGTTTAAAAGTCTGTATGCTTATTATTATACCACTACCTTGTGAAAAATAGATTGAGGGCCTTCTGTGTGTCCTTGGTCTTAGCGCTCTTGAATCGATAGCATCATGGTTTAATGAAAATTTTCATTTACTATAGAGGCTCATTTGAGAAAATGGAGAGTGGATTTATATGAATAACAGGTCAATCAATTAACAATATAGCTGACTGCTTCATTTCATAATGGAGGTTTCATGTGGGAGGTTGGATCAAGCATCATGGAGTACTGTACCAAGCAGAGTTTTAAATACTTTTCATAGCCTGGAGAACATGATTGATTATAGGGAGTGTGACTGTGATGGCACGTTCCTTCACTGGCTGAGCAAACATTTTACTCTTACTCATTTCATTTTTAACCCCACATACCACCTATGTGTACCAGTCTCATAATTATTTTGTCCTGAGAGTAATATTTACCAACAAGCAGCCAAATTTTGCTTAGTAACTTGAGAATAATTAGATCAAAGAAAGTAATATTAGCCTTCTTTGTTCCTACTTTCTGACTCAACACTCCACAATCTTTTGTTTTGTGTATAAAGTATTAACTGTGCACTGTATGCTGTGTGTGTGTGTGTGTGTGTGTGTGCATGGAGAAGAAGCTGGGAGCTAATCTTTTCAAGCATGCAGCAGCTTGCTGCATTGCTTTCCAATCTGAGCCTACTGTGCTCTATCTTCAAATAACACACGCTACTGCTATGAAATGTTGCAGCTTTACACCCACTACTGATAAAATACTACACTGTATTGCGTGTGTGTGTGTGTGTGTGTGTCCATGCCTGTTGCCCTAGCAAGCCACCTACCTCCAGTCTATTCAGCGTCTATTTTTGTTGGGATAGAAAAATTTGTGTTGGCAAATATAATCACATAACAGCATAGATATGATGAAGCTCTGTGTGTGTGTGTGTGTGTGTGTGTGTGTGTGTGTGTGTGTGTGTGAGTGTGAGAGAGAGAGAGAGAGAGAGAGAGAGAGAGAGAGAGAGAGAGAGAGAGAGAGAGAGAGAGAGAGAGAGAGAGAGAAAGCTCTGCGCACATACACAAGTGATGCAAATGCTCGTTTTGTTAAACAAATTCAGAGAGGTTATAAAGCCGTGGAAGAGCTTGGTTGTCTTTCGATGAGCGTGAAGTTGCTGCTGAGTGCAGTTCAGAGGGACTTTGAAATGGAAATCTTGCTGAGGCGCAGTGAGCTTGGGGCAGTGGAGGGATGTGAACGTGAGACTGATGATACCATCTCCTCTGGCAGGTTCCCTCATGCTCACTGTCAGGCAAATCTCACTCACCCCCCGCCCGACTCCCAATATCTACACACAGGTGCAAACATATACACATATAGACCTGTACTGACTGAACACACCAGATCCATGACTACACATGCAGAAAGTGTGGACATGCTCCCAACAATAATGGCACAAGAACTGACTAACTTCTAACCCGTTTAAACAGCTTCTATAACTTTAGGGCATATTAATCAGTACTTATCAGTCAGTGCTCTGTTGGTGCGCATCTTAGTCAGTGCTCATTAGTCAGGACTTGTCATGTCTGAGATGTACTCAGTCATGACATGACAGAAGATTACTTCACATCTATTGTATTTAGCAAATGAATGTCTTTTCCTTTTACATCAACAGAGAAAGACAGACGCAGACAAAGAGGCATAAGTGATGCGGAGGCAAACCACAATACAACAGAAGCAGACCTGACTCCGTTTCCTCCTGTCTCCCCGTCTGGTTCCCCATGATGGTCCGCTCTGCGACTCCCACTCTCCACACCGGGGCGGACTAATCCAAGAATCCGTGGCTGCGGGGGAGAGGTGTGTGTGTGTTTGAGTGTCGGAGTTGTTGTCTCTGTTCAGCACCCACAACCAGCATTGGTCAGTCACATGGAGAGGAAACCGTAAGAGACATAAAATTCTTCTTATTCTTCCCTTCTTCTGGTCTTCTTTTCTCTTCTCCACTCCTTCCCAGGACTGAGTGAGTGTGTGAGGAAGCAGGCTGTGTGTGCTGTCAGTGAGTGACTGCGAGTGTGTGTGTGTGAGAATGTGTCCTCCAGAACAGTGACAGTATGTCACACTGGCAGGCGGGCAGGCAGCGTTGTGTGCACTTCATTATTGCTGTGATGACTGGTATCAGCTCAAAGGAGGAGTGGCTTCCCAGGCCACACACACACACACACACACACACACACACACACACACACACACACACACACACACATTAACACACCTCCTCCCACTGCCAGCCAGTTTATTCTCACCAATACCAGTTGAACAATGGTGAGATGAACCGTCCCCCTCTGGTACTGAAAAGACAAGTGAGCATAAGAGAAAGAGAGAGAAAGAGGGTGGAGGGAAAAGGAAGGAAAGGAAAGGCACTATTTGTATTTTTGGCAGAGGGTGACAGTGCAGCTCTTGTCTTTTCTTGCTAAGGGAACTTGCAGCCTGGGACCTCACATAAAGTCTCCCGTGGCTGCTCCCCCTCACAAAATCACAACTGCTATTTCCCAACAAAAGTCTTCATAAACGGGGAAAGGAGATGCTGTTCTAGGGGATAAGCGGCTACCCCACGCTTGACGTACCATTTTCACTACAGTGCACCCAGCAGGGAACAATAACATGAGTGTGTACGTGAGTGCGCCTACATGTGTATAAAGATCGAGGAGTGGTGTGCTAGTTTTGGTGGAGTTGTGTGGAGCAAGTGAGAGGAAGGCTTGTTTTTTTTCTGTCCTTTCTCATTCACAATGTATGCACGTACTAAATATTTATGATGGCAGGAGCTACAAGGAGAGACAAAGTTAGAAAGGAGAATGACTTGTCATTTTCAGTTGTACTGGTCTTTGTTTTTGGGTCCCCAATCGGTGTGCATGTATGTACAGCTTTTAGGAAAATAATTATGAAGCCCTCTTGGAAGTTTGGCCAAAATACAAGAAAGTCACTACACTACAGACAAACTGCAGTCATTAATTAAAAAAAGATAAATATAATATATCTATGGGCCAAAAATACCTCTATACCACAGTTAAACCCACTTAGAAGAAAAACAGGGATTAAAACCACACACTTCTAAAGAGACAGCCATGTTTCATCTGACCTCAGTTAACAGTAATACAATCAGACTGCACCATGTCACGTTATTCGAGTGTCTATGATATAGTATGCTGTGCTGTGATGGTGCGAAAAGTTAGCAGAGGGCACATATCTGTATGAAGTGCCATTTGCCAGAAATTAAAATACATCTTCACTCCATCATCGATTTTTTAAAGCCATACTTGACACAGATAAGCACTGATATTTTTAGGAGGAAGGGCAACTCTGTTGCATAAGCTCAGAGCTACCAGCTTATTTCCTTCATTCAAAAGAACCATGAAAATAAAAATGAATAAGCAGAATAATAAAGCAATGGAAATTTCAAGTTATAGTTGTATTTTTGCTCAATATGTATTTGATGCACAAAATACTCCAGCCAGAAAAGCCCTTTAAAAAAATCTCCTGTAGCTGTAAGGAAGGTCTAGTTTGCTGCATGAGTCTGCCCATGTCAGGTTGAATAATCAACACTTTGATACAATACTGTACATGGCTGGTTCCAAGCCTTTTCATATCTTATGAATGTCGCATAAACTGCTAGTACATTTTTCTCTTCTTTTCTCAATATGCTCCTCTCTCCTCATCTTGGAGCAGCACATCTACCTTGGTAAACAAACATGCCTCTAATCCAGCTAAGAATGTTCTCCTCACCACAGGACGTCCATCTTTGTGGGCCCAACAGGCCCCTTTCTGGCAAGACCATTTCTCTCCGTCTTTGTATCTTTAGGGGACTTGCTTGGGTCACAAGCTTCTCAAGAGAGGAATTTCAAACTTTATGCCAAAACTCTGGTCAACAAATCTAATCTAAAAAAAAACGTGCCAGGTGTGTTTAGATACAGTGTTCATTCTGGCCTGTCCATTCTCACTGTAGTGAGTAGGAGTAAAGCTTAGACATGGACAGGGCAGTATGAAGGACATAAAAGGTAAAGGTGTTCATAATTTTGCATGCGTATTTGTGTGAGTGCACCTGGATATACATGCATGTATGTCTGTTTAATGCTCGTGTCAGTGTGCGTCTGTCATGGCTGAGTGCTTATGCAGGCTGAGGCGTCCCAGTGGACTAGGGCGTGTTTGATTAATTCATCTGACAGACATGAGGAGCTCAAGGACCGTACCTCTCTCCCCTCCTGCCTCCCAAACACTGACACACACAGACAGGCAGGGACCTGCTGGGACCACATGTTACTGGTGTCTGGAGTCTGGTGTCTGAGTTGTGCATAGTAAAACTCACACACACTCTGGGTACGTTATATTCCTAGCGCACCTTAGTCTCTCTGCTCTGACCCTTGCATCATGCATCCAACTTCCCTTCTCTCCTGACAATGAATTGGTGCTATGAATAAATGATACGAGCTATGAGCTGATTAAGAGAGAATATAAAGTCATAGTCCATCTGGTGTGGCTAGCAAACCTCACAATGGCAAACAATCGGAGAGAAACCTCATCTCCATCACTCACCGACAGCAGACCTTTCAGACAGCCGAGGCAGGAGGTTAACCAAAAGAAAGTCCTGTGTTTGCTTGATGGATATTTGGGGAATGACACAGCAAAAAACACATCTGGTCGACTTCTGCAAATCTCCAGCATGCCATATTTTGCATTCAATCAGAACAGAAAGCACATACAAGATGCATTCGAATCAGAGTGCATTTAACAACTCTCCTTGACTACTGGTAATCATGTCAATACAGTTTAGTAGAGAGGATGTATGTGAGATTTGAGCATGTCCCTATTCTATGTTTACAATCAAGTAGAATGTCCCTCACAGGTGAGGATGACAGAAAAGTGAACGTTGTGGCATGAGAGAGCTTGACGCTTCTTGGTAAAGCTAAGATAATCCTGATGATTCACGTTTGTCTTCTTGCTGAGTGAGATTTATGAAGTGACAGTATTGCACTGACACATGTCACTCAGGAGAAAGACAGCATGCAGCATAGAGACAGTGAAACTGGCAGGTGCGTGTGTTTTCAAATCTGCAAACTTTTGTCAAAGACTCAACGTGTTGGTTCTCAACTTTTTACCCCAAGGCAAAAAGTGGCTCAACCAGAAAATACAGAAAGCAGAGTTACAAACCTTTAAATGGTACTTCTTTTAGTTTTGTATTCTATTTTCAATGATGGAGCTCCAAATGGATTACATTACAAGTTCTACGGTATATTTCAAACCTTTTTATTTGAATTACAAATATATTTACATAAAATGCTTACAAAAATCAATGTAATCTCCCATGATAATCATTCTTATCCATTGTGATGCCAGTTCTGCTACCATTTCAAATCTACCATCTGAGTTGTAACCAGTGAAACAGGTAGCACTAAACGTGAAAGACATTTGGACCTTAAAGGGGAACTCCAGTGATTTTACAGCTTGAAGTCTGTTTACAGGTGTTGAGGAGTACTACTACATGTGTGAAAAAAAAGTTGTATAAAGCCTTTTGTGGCTCCAGAAGGAGCTGCGCAAACTCTGATAAACTGCCTTAAGTGATGTCACTTGAGTCAGCATTGGTTGGGTCTGAAGTTTGAAAATAAAAAAAATCTGGAGGTGTGGGGGGTAGAAAGAAGTGAGATTACCAGATGTCTCTGCTTGAGGCTAGCAGCTGGAGGCCACATTAGTCGCTACTAGCATAACACACCCAAATCCACCATCATGATTTTGACAATGTTGCAATGCTACATTTGTGGAGTACTCTCTTAACTATCTGTGACTTGCAAATGTGGTTGCAAAATGCTACAGAGGGTGAAGTATCAGTAGAGCTGGATTAATACTGAAGCAGTGCAATTTAATTACTAACTGTGACTCTAAAGTGCTAGAAAAATATAAGTGCACTTCAGTGAATCAGACAAGGAAAAGACACACTGAAAGACAATTTATGTTAAGCTCAACTCTACTTAACCAAACATTAACGATCAGTGTGAGAGCATCAACTGAACAGAGGTAGAGGAAAGTGCTTGTCAATGAAGTGCCCGTTTGTAAAGTTATGCCCTGCAGTCACCCCTACCAGGCGTGTTATTTATAGAGCAGGACAGTCTTATCTCCTTCTGTCTGTCTCTTGTCCTTGCACGCTCCACAGGGACTCCTCTCCTAGTGAAAGCTTTACTGAATTATTGATGAGGTGTTTTAAATAAGTCATCAGGATGAGGCTGGGTTTTAACCCATTGTCTGACAGCACGGTAGAGTTGGTTAAGTGCCAACTGGGATAGGGACAAGGACCATTAGCTAAAATAACAGTTTTGACTCATTAGTATGGCATGCTGTGAGGGCAGGCGAGGGCGGGGTCAGACTGTCAGTCACCTGACCTTTTTAGCCAATACTCTGTGTGTGTGTGTGTGTGTGTGTGTGTGTGTCCCATGAACTTGTGTATATTTGATGTTATTTTCAAGAGACCCTTGTTGTTTTACAGCCTTCAAACGTACTGTGATTGCATTCTAATGATGCCTAATAAAAAGTAGTTACTGTGCTTGAATCTTGTTTTTTTGTATTAAGCCTTTTATCAGCAACTACAGTGAGCTATGTCATTCGCAGTACAAAGATTAGAGGTTAGAGTATCGTGAACATATTTTCAAAGACTATGATAAAATTAGCAGTTTCTGCCTAATGTGGGCAATCTTGCTTGTTTTCATCCAGAGAAAGAGGGTACCACAGATCAATTTCATGACTGAAGATTGACTGCTACACAAATCAGAATTTAGCTAAATGTGGTATAACTGTGTCCTCACAGTGCTGCAGTATTTTCAAAATTAAATGACAAAGTATCTCAGACACATCTGACCCAGTTCGGATAAAAGATGAGAAAATAAATGATGCATCTCACCACTGCAGTCCTCATTCATTTGATTAGCATTGATTTGCTAAATGGGATGCAAGTACAATTACAGTTCGAATCAAGATGACATACTGTTCATCATTTCTGGAGTGGACAAATGAAGGTGCATTGCTTAATAATCTTCCTGACTCCATACAACATAAGTATGTTTTCAACACTCCGCAAGTACTCTGCCATGCATCCATGGTCTAGTCACAAAATGTATTTGGACGGCCTCTGAGAAAAGACTCCATTACTGCCTGACGGGCATGATGACAGTTCAGCTGCAGTGTGCCTTAGAGCCCAGTGAGTTCTGATTGCTTCTTGTCAATGTGTAATTTCACATATCAACTAGGGAGAAGCTCATGTGTTTATGACCAACACTGATGGGTGACAATATCACTAACACAAGCCTGAAGACAACTCTCAGTATTTCACTGAATATGTTTATCCCAAAATGTCATAAAGCAAATTCTGAATTTTTGAATCTACTGTTCCAACCAACTTCAGAGACTTCCCTTCCACGTCAAGAAATACAAACACTCAAGACATTTCAGAGCATTACATCTCAGCATCAATGAGTTCAAAATACCACAGATTACCACCCCAATCTATATTCAAATTGTGGCATTTCCACAGAAGTCTCAGGTCAGGCTCAGTGACTTAGAATTGAGAGCAGCAGGCTAAATGATGATTGTCACTGCTTGCACGCGTCGTTAACCATCATGGCTCTTTCAGCTGTCAGATTTGATTTTTCCACTTGCTGATTCATTGAGTTTGAGACCTGTTTGACATTTCCATTCATTGTCTGTCATCATATGTCCTGACGTGCACAGTACTGGTGCAGATTCCCAGCCCAGGTGCAGAACAATACAGTTTGCCTGATGGGAACATCATGTTGAGCTCTTGTGATGGGTGCCCAACAGTTATACCCAAGAACACGATATACCTGTTAGTAGACGTTTGAGGGTGTTTCATTAAGAAAGTGTGTATTATCAAATATTAAGTGAGCGACTATAAAATCAGTTAAACTATTTAGATGAAATATGCTTGATGGGATTAAATCATCAATATTTTTTGATTTGGGCACATAAAAGAAAATAAAGTGAAGCTAAAACGCTTTGGGAAAAACAACACCCCATGTGATGTGATGATTTTGCTTACGCAGCAACCAGAATGCAAAACAAGCTCAACATTTAGGGGCAGTTTATTTTATATAAAGGATACCACTCTGCCTGATGCAAAAAAATGCAGCTACATAACAGCATCACATCTCTGCCCTATTTAAAAGATGGTTTTCTTTATGACCAAGAATTATTTAACATTATTTTCATCCTCAACTTTGGTTGGCTACCAGAAATTGGCTAGAAAAACTAGGCCAGAAGACGTATGAGGAGAGTAATGAATTTATCATGAACAGCACAAAGTGGGGATCTGTTCTTGACCTTGGGTGTGAAAACTCTTTGAAAAAACAAACTTTGGTTAATTAGAGCCCAATCTAATGAAAGCTGATCATGGTCTGTGTTTGAAAGAACCGAGAGCCTCACTTGACTGTGGTTTCCTAAGCTCCTCTGGAGTCTTTTGTCAAGTAGAATTCAATTATCTTGGCGTCAGCACAACAACCCTTTGAAGAAGAATTTCACTACTAGAGCACAGCATCTACACACTGTGGATGGGCCACCATAAACAAACACAGAGGATTTTCCAAGGATGTGCTGTGAACATCAATTACTGCAAACAAAACCCTGTCATTATCTACCACCATATTTGTCCTACATGTAACACGTATTGCTATCAGGTGTATTTGTAGTTGCTCTGTTTATCCAGTGGAGTGCCTAGCTCACACAAAGTACAATACCAACACACAAGTTTGTAGATAATAGAATCCTGTTGATAATGTACAGTATTTCCGGTGACTAGGAAAGCTAATAAAATAAAGTGTGTGATTCACACAGAGGAAATGAGCATGCATGGCATGGACCACAAATCCCCAACAACAGCAATGTGTTGTTCAAATACAGGAGGAGGCAGTATTTGTCCCATATGTGTCGAACCATCATAATTTGATCATTATTAAACAGCTTCAGTCTGTCAGGTATCTCCACCCTTCTTCTTCATAATGTTGCTGCTGTAATTCTCTGCCACACCTTTACAGGTAGCCTCAAACAACTGAACACTGTGGTAATAAAGATAAAAATAAATAAAGCAATTACATAAGCATCTCTTCACAGTGTTGACTATAGGGGTAACGACATCAACTAGAGTGAACATAGATGGAACTAATGTACTGTATTGTGAATCACCATCCTAAATCCCATCTTATTTCATGTGTATGACACTTCAACTACATGTGAACTAGAAGGTCTCCTTAAACATTTCATGTGTAAAAAGTATTCTGGGTAGATTTTTTTGGTTTGGATTTTGAAAAATGTATCACACATACCATATGATTAGTAGGAAAAGGGTTAGAGGGCAATGGAGGAAGACATTGTAAAAAGCATGTATTTGCAGATCAAATGCTTTTCAAATGTGGATACATATGGCACCTTTAAGCACAATGAGGAATAGTTTTGTGACACACTGTAAGTAATTAAAGCTGTATAGTACAAGCATGCTGAATGGGCAATAGTTAAATAAAGTTTAAATGTAGGTGTGATAGATGGTTAAATAGACACACACATTCCTCATTAATATTTGGTCCTTTGTAAATATTATATCATGTTTACCGTCATCAACACGAGTTGTGTATACCCAAGATAATCTTGATTTTCATAATATTAACAAAATACTTGGGATAACTGCCCCTCCTTACACTCACCTTATCCAGCTAGGTTGCTCTTGTATTTAAGGTGCGTTTCCAAATGTATTCAGTTATTTTTATTCATATCAATTATATATGTGAGAAGGTCTTCAGTCTTCAGTGGAGTGGAATTTAAGGGTTTGTCTAAAATAATGTGTGCTTATCCAGTATTTGCATATGACATAACAGAGCATATGGTCACAGAAGTTCTCCTTTCATTCAGAGCTTGGGGGTATTTCTCTGTGTCTTAAATGATAACTCATAATTGAACACACATAGACCATAATACAGTACTATATGCTATCCCAACACATGTATCAACACTTACTGTACATACACACACAAGTGCACACACGCATGCCTAGCAAAATAACATTGAAAAACCAGCCAAAAGCACCACCAACATCATTTCTCTCTCTCTTGTCCTTGGATAGAAAAGAGTTCATTTTTCCTCATTTGTCATCCAAAACATAGCCTGCTGTTCACACGGCTGAGCAGATGTTGTCTGAGGAGTAGACTATCAATGCGTCCAGTCTCTCAGTTTTGGACCAAAAGCCTGAGAACCTTAGTCCACAGCCACCTGCATCTCATCAATGCCAACCAAAGGAGAATAAAGAGAGACAGGAAAAAAAGAGTGAAGGGTAAAGAGAAGCGTCTCTCAAGCTACTAGTTACCACCAGCACCTGGGAGCTGTGGAAGGCAGCTTTAGTGATGTTCTGTGGCCCTCTAGTGGTCACAAGTGATTACTTGCACTCTCAAAGTGTTTGCTATGATGACCTCTAAACTCTGACACAAAATACAGATCACATCCATAATTTGTGAAGATTACAGCTCTTCCCCCTCGCTTTTCAGCATCATATTGCTTTTTTACATCAAACCAAGTCTGTGAAATTAGTTTTTTGAAGATATCTGACAAGAGTGATAGTCCCCTACCAGTCAGGCTGCGAGGGCGGGCCTCAGCAAGATCTGAGATGGCTCCAGTGGTCACAGTCTTCTTCATTCGGGAGCCAGAGGCAGTGGCTCCCAGTGCAGGCTTTGTCAAGGCATCATCACTGCTGGCTCTTTTCAGCTACAAACACATCTGCTGTTAGTATGAACAATATAGGTCTAATAATGTTATAATAATGTTCTGAAATGATTTAATCAGTCTGATCATTCATGTAAATGTATCACCATATTGGTTTGTGGTAGACTGTAGTGTGCTTGTGACTCACCTTGCTGAGGCGCTGGTCTGAGGCCAGCATGTTGGAGGATCTGGAGGTCTTCATGGCTGTGGAGGTGGTGGTGGAGGAAGAGGGGGCCAAGGAGGTCTGCTTGGCCCGCTCCTGGAGTCCCAGCTTGGGCAGCCCCACCTTGGTGGTGCCCGCTTTCATCATAGCTGCACGTCAGCTAACTTCACCTGAGAGAAGTCCAGAGAAGAGAGGAAATTGTTGAATAACAAACTTTAGAATGGTTATCCTCAAGAAAAACAAGAGCATTAATGTGCCTGTGTATTCATTGCAGTACAGCAGAGCAGCTCCCCTGGTAGGCAGGTTTTTCCAAAACAAGTGCTCAGTATTGTCTCTCTCTATGCCACAGTGGGTATGGCCCTAGAGGCACCATTAGGCACTGCTGAAATACGAACACATGATTCCATTAACTAGAAAAGAACTTTGAACAACAAAAAGTGACACAGTGTGAAACTGGCGTTTGACTTGTAAAATTGCTTTTTGACTGCCCAAAAAAACTAATATCTTTATAAAAATACACTGTTGATCACTTTATTTTTAGCCTCACACACTTGTAACCTGCTGACTACAATCAATCCACTGATTCAAATTACATAATGATATTAAAACAACAATTACAAGTTATCAATTTTGGCCCAAAGCTGAAGTTTCTGCCTCTTTCCTTTGTGGGGCAGTATAGATCTAAATCTCTCAAAAAATACCACTACTACAAAAGAAAAATGCATACAATACAAATATAACCCTGCAATTCATATTTTAAGCAATAATCATATTACAAATAAAACACATTTTTAGCAACACACTAGCAATAGATGTGGGTCAAAACTAGTATTGCTCTCTCAAGCACCACAGCTGCGAATAATGGGCAGTACCTTTGCATGTGAAGAAGACTACACTGTATTGACACTGCCTAGTGGCATTTTGTGGCTGTTCCAAAATATACAAGCCAAGAGTTGCCTCTGAGACCAGCTATGGTTATTACAGTAGCAACACCACTGAACTACTTCCTGCTAGAGGGAGGAGAGAGAACAAAATCTGTTGTTATCTGATTTGCTAAAACCCACAGCACTGACCAACACACAGCACTATCTCCTCAGATCTAGTAGGAGGTATGCAGCTGTCATTCCTCTGTAAGGAATATGGTTAAAAAGCAGTGCAATAATGGCTTCATTTTTCCAGCTCCAACAGGATGTGGTCACAGAGACTGTTGAAGGTGTGTATATGATATCCAGATGGAAATGCACTCATCTGGGCAAAGCTGTAGGAAATGGAAAGAGGTGGGAGTGCACTTAACCAAGGATAGTGTGCACTGGTAAAGAGCTCTGTAGCTCCCACAGGACTGGCTGAGTCATTGATCAGGGTTGGGGTAACCTGATCTTCTGCCATTGAGAGGCACAGTGCCATTAATGGGGATACCCTGTAGTCATACCCTGAAGTTAACCCTGGACAGGGCTATCAGGGAGGACAGTTTCTTCACCTTTGCTCTAAACTATTCATACTTATTTCATTTGCTGAAATGACTGAAATCTTGCACGTGTTCAGACAACTGTTAAGAGCAGGACAAGTGATGCTGCAGTAGAAATCTGCAGTAACCAAAAGTCAATAGAAATATACAAATAATGTTATAATGGGTAATGGGAGCAGAGTGGGCACTAACCACTAAATACAATATCAGAATCCATATCAGTAAGATGCTCCCAGCAGAGGAACCTCAGTGTTTGTTACATTTTACACTGCTATTTTGTTAGATAATGTTTGTGAGTGCTTCAGGACTTAACTTATTTAGAACACACTGTATGCACTTTGTTTTTTTGCCCACATGAGAACGTGTGTCTTCCTGCTGGCCCATCATATGATACTAAGACCTCTCTAGGCAAGATCCTGTGACTAACTCCTGCCTGGCCTGGTAGTCTAACACCTCAGCTGCGGTGGCTCACCTCCCTTTAGATCAGTTTACACGGCTACAGCACCACTCATTGCCAAGCACACATTTGACCTGCTTCCCAACCTGCTCTGATCTCTGTGTAGCCTAAATGAGGAAGTGAGGCCAAAATGAGGACATCCACTTTCAGGTTATATTATTTTCTTTTTTCAAATAGGAGGGAACTAAGCAACAACCCAACATTTTGTGGACTAAATTAAACCATGCAATTGTGAAACAGTAATGTAATGTTTGAAAACATATGCCTTTAAAATTGAAAAACTCCAGTAAAGCCTTTGCAGTTTAAGTCTGATTCACTTTGTTTTCACCTTCTATGGACCACTGCAGGACTCAATTCTGCAAATATGACCTCTCCATATTCCTCTGCAGAGATGATTCTCAGGAGCCAGAACTGTGTCCCACTTACTTTACAATGGCCTAGTTAGGAATCCAAACGTCTTTGAGAGACAGACAGCTGGTTGTATTTGAAAACTTGAACTAGCCAAGAGTTAAGACACAGAGTGAGAGTTGGACATCTCCCTGTAAAAGCAACATGGCTACCAAAGATGTCAGACATTTTCTGACTTTTACTACACTACAGCTTGCATGGTTGGACAAAACAAACATGTAGGGTGATGAAATCATGGCTTAAACAAGGCTGGTAAAAAGCTAAATATGGAATTTGCTTTAAAAAAATACCAAATTAGAAAACCAAATGTAATTTGTAGTCACCACAGCTATAAGTAATGGGTTATCATCTGCCTTAATTATATTGCTTCCAAAAACAGGGAGATGAATGTAAAGGCTGAATATTGGACAGAGTGGTGGAGGAGTTGGGTTATTTCTGACAGTTTCTGTTGGACTGCACTGCTCAAAGGAGATAAGGAGAAAGCACTGGGAGCCAAGACCAACTCTTATCAGTTTGGGTCCTGCTTTAAACAATCTCTCACACACTATCTGATCTGATACAACCCTTAGGGAGGAGACAATGTGCTTTCATCACACGAAAAACACACTCATACATAATGCAAATAACCCACCAAACCAGGTCAAATCAAGAAATATGATAGGTCAACAAATTTGACATGTCTAACAAACGTCATTTGTTGCTCATTAATTTAGTAGTAGTGAATCTATCTCATACATTAAGAAAAGACCAGATCAATTAAAAAAAATAGGATTTATATCAATTTATTCTAAGAGCACACATAAAAATATATCCAGTATTTAGAAAGAAAGTGTTATTTATATTTTTACTGAAAAAGATGTGTAATCATTTTAAGGTGCAACCTGCAGTTCTGTTCAGCAAAAATAGGGAGAGATGTTCAGACAGAACCAGTCATTTTTTCTTACAAACCCACTACTATATAACAGTTACAGAGGAAATACCGTCTTGCATGTACACATTCATTGCACGAATAAGCTATGTAACTTGGCAGACTCGGCTTGCCACAACCACAAATCGGCTCAGATCACGTAGGGAAACCAGTCCTGACCATTCTCTGACCTTAAATGCAGGTTGCCCTGGCACAATGCGGGACAGGCCATACTTCAAATGTTCAGTTTATGCATTTGTGTAGAATATTGAGCAGATACAAATGAAATGCATCCTGCCATCACTAGGAACTCTGTGCATAAGAACGGACGTCCTGTCACTGTCACTCATATGCCGAAACTGCAGTCCTGCACAGAAGTGGCTGCAAAACCTGCTGCCTTCTTGTGGTGGCACTTAATTAGGTAAACTGCATTCAGGTGTAACTGCACTGCTTTGCTACAATCAATCATTTTTATTCTATCTATCCACAGAGAAAAACATTAAAAAGACTCAAGTACTGCAACACACAACAAAGCATAACCCAACAAGGCTTTACAGCTATGTTGAATTAAGGTCTTTCTTTACTATCATACCACAGGCATTAAAATGTCTGCTTTATCACAGATTCATGCAGACCTACAAAAAGCAGCAATGTAAGCTAATAAGTTTATGCTCCTGTCTGCATATGAAAAAACAAAAAAGGATATAAGATGGTAGGTTGAATGTCACTGTGTGTCATCACATCCTCTGTTCTTTCCTGCCTGACTCGTTGGTTAGCATGTTAACTTTCAAAAGGCTAACATAAACCTAAATATAACATACTGTAAGCAGAACTTAAGCCTATATACAGCAGCAACCACTGGTTGGCCTTGTGTAAATACTACTGCTGCGTAGTGTACTTCACAGGTTGCAAAGCTTAGCCCAGGCCACATTTCCCTTTCAGAATTGTACTTTCAGTGGGTGACTAAAATGTGAGAAACCTGGCAGAAACATCAGCAGCAGATACTTAAAATATAAAATCATTTCAGTTTTTCCTATTTCAAACTTTCCTATTCCAATCAGACAGTCACCAAACACATATTCAATCCAAATTAAACTCCATTGTCCCTATAAAGCTGTAAAACAATGACTGAGGATAATACAACATATTCCAATATCATGTGAGAGCTTAAGGTGGTGAGTAATCAGAGAGAGGGTGATGGAGATTGGGGTCAGAGAAAATGCTAGAGAAAAAAACTAAACAGAAGTGCAGTTCACTCACGTGTTTGGTGCTGGATGCTGTCCTAGACCCTGCCCTCTGCCCTCTGCCCTGAAGCAAACAACTGACCAAACTATTCGTCCTTAGCTGAGCTCTACAGAGAGAGTCTGAGGGCGAAAATGAAGGGTCAGGAGCAACTGCTGTCTGCCTCAACACAGCAGACAGGATGAGGAAGTGCTGCAGGCTGCCAACTGCTGTGCTGTGTGTGCCGTTGCCTCTTTCGCTCTCTCTCATTCAAAAAAGGAAGAGAGGGACAGAGTCTCAGCCATGGGCATGTTTTTCTCAGCTCAGTTTTTCCAGACTTTTTCTTACTTGTGAAGAACAGGCTGCAAGAAAGAGAGAACTAACCAGGAGGAGGACTGGAGGAGGGACAGATTTCCAACTAGTGGGCCATGCACTGTCTGAATAAGGGTAATGCTTATTATTATTATTATGATCACACAGCCTAAATCGCTGTTGTCTGAAATGCAGGTGTCTGACTTTGTCGTCGTGACAGTGGCTTGCAATTTGATTTAACCTGGGACCACGTGTGTTTGTGGTTTGTGGGCGAAACACAACTGCTCCATTGTATTCTTAAATTAAAAACCACGTGTAAAGCAAGTACTTGTGCTGCTTCAGTGAAATTTCTGTGCACTGTGTCCGACTCATGTCTAACTCGTTGAAGTCTGAAAAATCAAGACCGATTTATGATATTGTTATGAATTCTTTATCGCCAAAGTGATCTGTAGGCTGTTTGGGCACAAACGGCAGCTAACAACACTGACAAAGCCCGTCTTTGTCTGAGAAACACTTCTTAATGTGAGGGTGGATCATTTGTGGAGGGGTCTGCATTCTATGCTCTACCATACTGGTCTAATTTGGATCCCACAACGTACGGCATGCCAAGGCCGTAGAGCATGTGGGTAGAGAACGTACTGCACTCTGGTCCGGGATGAAACATGCTTCAGTTTGTGGCAAGCAGTAAACTCAGGAACTTGGTCTGACCACACCCCTACACCACTACAAAAACTGCTTTTTAAAAAGGACGCTGCAAAGGGTTGAGAAACAGTTCAGAGTACTTTTTTTAGGCACCACATGCTGTTTCACACCCTGCTGCAGATACTGATATCGAGTATGATTTGACGTACACTGCATTCTTTCAGACTACACGGATTCTGTAATGTTGCCACTGGCAGACACTACCTTATTGATAGCAGCCTTGTTAAATGCTGTCAAAACATTGTACCGTTCCTGTAATTGTTCACTGCCAGTGGTCACATAAGGAAGTGTAATACTCCAAATTATAATACATCCCTAAAGGGCAGGTGTGGTGAGCCCGTCGTGCAATAGCTGTTTCACAATAAACATTTCACTCGAAACCACACTAGATGACTTTTCCACCACCATGATGTCGCTGTACTAAAGGTCAGGGGATCACAAGGATACAAAGGATATTAGGATACATCGTCTGGGAACCATGAATGTCCAGTGTACAAAATCTTGTGCCAATCCATCAAGTAGATATTTCACTGGATAAGTGAAAACCTCGACCTGCTGGTGGCGCTGGATAGAAATTCAGGGGATTACCAAATTCATTAAGATTCATCCTGTGGGTTATCAAATTACATGGCAATCTCATTTGAGATATTTCAGCCTGGATCAATGTGATGGACCAACCAACCAAAAGGCTGACATTGCCATCCACAGAGCCATGCTGCTAGCATGGCTAAAAAGGAGCTACCCCCCCTATGAAAAAAAATTACTTCCTGGGAAAGATGTAGGCAGCCTTGTGCTTTCTCTCATACACTTGGTGCCAGTAGCTGCTGCTTTTTATCTACTACTGAGGAGTTTCACCAGGAGGGTGTAGAACGTGCAGAGGATTATGTCCCGCTCCGACCAACCTGTAGGAGTTACCGGTGCAGCAAAGGGTACATCACTTTTCCATTGGTAAGTGGCCATATTATAAGAACATAACACAGTCCAAGATGTCCCAATATAGAACATGGACTTGAGCAAAGAACCACTTCATTCACTTCATGTCCACCTCACTTACTCACACGCACCACAATGAGAGACAAGTAATTACCAGTATACTGACCATTTCTCAGCCATAAAAACAGCCAAGTTACGTATGAGGAAATTTCTAAGACTTTCCAACAGGAATAAGCTTCCATACTGCCAACATCCTTCGCATCAATTAAAACTGAACCCTGTAGAAAGGGTAGATTAGGAAACAGGAAACAGCAACCTCTGGAGTAAGAAACAGGCCAAACATCAATAAATAATGATAATGATAATGATAATGAACGTAAAGCCATGTGGCTGGATGCTGACTAGGTGAGGTGGCTCTCGGGGGATTCCTGTCATTGTCTGATACAAGAGGCTGAAGGGGCGGACCACACCAAATACCACACTTCTCAGACAAACCCATTAGCAGGCATGTTGACTCTCCAAAGCACCGCCTGCTTCTCATTCTCTTCCTTTTTCCTCCAGCCGTCCACAGGAAAGAACAATGAGTCAGACTCTCCACATAGACACAACTCTGTCACACGGGCTGTGAAAACTAATGTAAAATGTGCAATGATGGTGATCCAGCTGAGTGTGTGGCTTAAAATACTGCTTTTTTCATGATCATTGAAAGTAAAGTCATCCAAAACTGACGATTATACAAAAGATACTGTAAGATTACAAATTCAATGTCAAGCTGCATTTTTATGCAGAGAGAAATTCAGTTCATGTAATACTGACTGTATGTGACTGAACATGAAGTCAGCTCCAAGCATCTTTGAGGATTCAGCGGTATTTGGAAAGAACATTGCTGTTTTGGCTCCAGTCAATACTATTTGCCCTTGATGTGGTGTGTGGCACTGGTCTATGCTATGTGGTGTCCCCATAAAAATAACCATACAATTAAATATGAACCCACCATTTTTTATTTAAAGCCACATCCATTAAAAAATTAAAAAATAAAAACAGGGAACTAAAACATTCTGGCTGTGAATGGGTCCCCATTTTCAAGATATTCCAAACTATTTGACAAAGTAAGTAAATATTCAATAAAATTGTTTTTCATTTACAGTCACAGTAGTCACTTTTTTATTGTGTAAAACTGGGTACAAGCCAAGGAATAATTCAAAATAAATAAATAAAAGCCTCCCATTCTATTTTTCCTGATATTACTATATCACTCTGCAACAAGAGGATATAAAGATTGATTGATATGTGAGAACGCAATTTAATCAGTTGTTATTTTTATCTTTGAAAACCTTATATAACTGTGTTGAAATGAAACAGCTGGATACCAACCATAGTGTATCAAAACACTGAAAATAAACGTCTTACAACCACAAGCAGATATTATCTTTCTGTAGCTTCTGTTGATGTGATACTGATATGTTGCTACTGACATTACATTACCATAACAGCAGCTAAACATCTGACCAACATCTGCACTTACTGTTTCTATATAAACATATAATGTACTGTATAATTTATTAAGATCCATTTCACTTTAATATCAGTCTTATTTGAGACAATAAGATTGCAGTAGGAAATATCTGCAATAGGCAAATATGTGTGCTTACATGATTAATGTTTTAATTGTGCCTGACCACGTCGGCAGCTCTGAAGCATCTGTCCAGCACCTGGGTCTAGGGAAGAAGTGCATGCAAAGTCATTATCTCAGCAAAAGAAACAGGAAGAGTGTGGGATTAGTCTGTATCCCATGCTGTGAGACGGTCTCTGCTCTCCCTCAGGGTTTCCCCTTTAGTCTGGAGGGATCTAAAACTAGTACGCAACAGCGCGCAGACCTCCTTCCCAAAAGCACTATTGGGGAAGTTGCAGCCTTGTTTCGCACAAAACAATGCAGCAAATGTGTGACATTTTGTGCAGTCAGTAGCAATTTGTGAAAGTTGAATGTGAGCAAAGCCAAACACACAAGAATGCCTACAGCCGTACAAATATTAACACTTTAAATGGATCAAATTGTACCCCTGGGAATGGACAACGCTGAAGTAATAGTTCACAAGTGGTATGTGTATGTTTGTATGTGTTGTGTTGGAAGCTATCACTATTGTGCCGGCTGCCTTCGTGTGGTAACGTTGATGTGAATTATTGCTAGAAAGAGTAAAACAAAATCCCTATCAAGCCTTCTAGTATGATTCTATAATTTCTCAACCAAGACACAGAAAACCTACTTCTCAGCATCTGAATATGAGATGAGAGCTGCTGCTTAAATCAGCACATTTTAGTACAAGAAGAGATGAAAAGAAAGTGGAGCTAGTGAGGAAGGTGCTGAGTTGATGATTTCCTTTGATCTGGACATAGATCAATACATTGTTTGGCTGGCTATTGGGTCTATACACGAGGGGTTCACAAACTTCCAAAATAATAAGTGCTTACTGTGGATCCTGGCTCATTAATTGTGACAGTTCATATCCAAGAGTTGGGGCCGGGAAGTTCAATTCCCCATTTACACGTCTGATACAATATTCACACTAGGCAATTTCCTTCACACCGTGTACTTAAATTTTACTAATATTTAACTACTATACAAATGAACAGCTAAAGTCTGGTTTCTAAAACATCAAGTAATACACTTTTCTATTTCCTAATAACATTTGACTCATGGGAATAATAACTATGCCCATTAGCCAATATTAAGAAAATACAAATCAAGCCTTTCACTCTGTGTTTGTAACACAGTAGTGTACTGGTATTAATACACTTAATTAGCCAACACCAACTCAAACTCTGAATAATAAGTCTTCCAGAGCTGATTATTTTTATTATTGATTAATCTGCAGAATACTGTATATTATCAATTAATCTAAAATGTCAATTGATGAACTCAGTACCTACAGGCCTTACTGAAGCATCAGGTTCAGGAAGAAAGCCAAGAGGTTCAAATTGGTACGGCTCAGCAACATGCTAGCTCATTATTGTGAGGAGTTGGGTGCTGTGTTTTCTGGTAAAGATGGGTACCCTCCACCTATGACTCCATGTGGCCAAAGTTTCATGCTGATTCAACTTGGTGATAGTTATTTTCAATCTGATGTCATCTGATATCAGTTTAAATGCCCAAGAGATATTTTGGGCATTTAATCTTTTCCATATTTAAGACTAGGCAAATTTCTTGTCAGTTATATTGGCATACTGCAGGGTTGAAAAGTGTGAAAGTTATTTTGAGTCCATGCGTCATCATTATGGCTGTATCTCTAGCCACAGAGAGCAACTAGGCAGTAAAGTAAGTCCCCTTTATAATTAACCACATCCCAAGATGATGTCTTCAAATTTCTTCTTTTGTCTGACCCACAGTCTATATTCAATTTACTGTCATGTATGACAAAGAAAAGCACAAAATCGTGACATCTAAGAAGCTGGAACCAGCAAATGTTTGACATTTTTCCTTAAAAATTACTGAAACCATTATTCAATTATCAAGATAGTTGCTGTAAGTTTGCTGTTAATGATATGTGTGGAATTTATTAACTTAATGGACACAAAAAACAAATGAATCCCTTTAAAAATATTGGATACAAACATCCACGTCCTGATCTGTTTGGCCCCAGCCAAACGAGGAATTACTGATGTATTGAACTGTGCCAAAAACTGCTCTGTCCTGGCTTCACAGGGCATACAGTAGCAGGAGCTGAGATAGATACAGCCTTCATGCATATTTCATCTGTTTCATCTTTCTCAGAGCCGGGCTCCCTCGAGGACCAAACTTCCTGCTCTGGTGGTGTCAAAGTTCTTGTTTGATAAACAGTCAGTCAGAGCCACGTTGTAGAAACTTCAGCTGCTTTCCTGTCTGCTTGGCTGGCTACATGTACAGTGAGTGGGCGGACTCCATAGAAACACTAGTATAGCATCCATGAGAAATGCAACGGAATAAAAAGGCAACCACTAAACAGAACTCAGTGATGTAATTGAGTAATGACTGTCCAACCCAAAAGGAGCTCTGTGTCTTTTGAGTTTGCAACAGTACACAGACTTGTGGCATGAGAGCTATTTGATGTGCACTGTGGGTGTGTCCAATGTAACTTATATGAAGAGAGACCAAAAGGAGATTACAATGGGTCAGACCTCTTTCAGGTACCAAGCAAACATTTTACTGACACTCCCCACGCATGTGTAAACATCACACTTATAAACTCGCCTGTCCTGTTTACCTAGATGGGATAACTCAATATTATCAAATCATCTGTCTTATTCTTGACTTGCATCACACTTCTTGCACTCAGGCTACAGTGGAGGCAAAAGAAGCCTGACATTCATGTGAAAAGACCATATCAGAAGTGGCCCAGATGACCCATTTACAGAAACGCTGACATTCCTTGGAGCCAGTGAGTTAGACTGAGATGCTTGTCAAGTATGCAGTCTGTTTCCTGGACGTTCCTGAAATAAAATAAGAGGAAAAAGATGCTTGGAGTTACCTTCCTCCACAGCTGGCCTTTTGGTAGACAACGCTTTAGAAGCAAAAACTGAGGGAAGGTAACCTGGCAATGCTGTGGAAGCTGCCGAGAGCCATCTATGCTTTTGCAAGGCAAAAGTATAGAGTTTAAATATTAAGCAAAATAGCTGCAACCTGCTGACAGTGTACGGAGCAGCCTCACATTCTGCCAGAAACAGGGGTGCTTCTATTTATTCAACTGACTGAATGCCACACCAGTGCTCCAATCAGTCCATCTCCTCTTATCTCCTCAATTAAAGCCTCCTCCACTGCAGTAAAGGACGTGCCACTCCAACTGTATGCAGGCCAGACCTCGCCTCTTGAGGACAGATAACAACTCTTTCTTCTCAGATCACACTGAGTGCTTTTCCCTGAATGTGTGTGTAAGAGAGTGGGAAAGAGAGCTGATGGGGCACACCAGGCAGAGAAATGTGTTTCGGACCATATTAGTATTTTCCTAAGATCCTCATGCTGAAGAGGGTGAGAGCTAATCCTGTTACAAATATGAGGGTCAACATTCACGGCAATGAAGGCAAAAATAAACGGTTACAGAGACAAACAAGAGTGCCCTGGCAAACTGACCTCAGATCACAAAACTATAAGTCAGGCTACATACATGCATGAAGAGCCTTGGCTATTGTGATATCAGGTCACTCTGCTGTGCTGAGTCCCACTGGACAGTCGTGTTGTTCAGTATACCCAGTCACCTCCCCCTTTTTTCCCACATCTACAACCAACCAGGATAGGATATATCTGTATGTTTTCACCACTCACTTTGAATCAGTGCACAAGATCTTGGGCCTCATTTACATTTGACTCTTTAACTATAGCTCATTCCAAGAAGACAACATGCATCTTAAGCATCACATTGCAATGGACTGTTAATTCCTAATGGCTTTACCTGATAATGTATGCCAGGGAAATTGTTGCTAAGTTGACCCCATTATGAACCAGCACACAGTCTGTGTACTGTGTGCACTTGCTGACCTGCACAGGCTTCCAAAACTTCTCTACTCTGACATAACCAGCAGGAAATTCTCTATCTATTGTAATCTTGAGTTTGTTTAGATATAGGTCAGTTCCACCTCAAACAACATTTTTGCAAATAAAGACAGTTGCTTGTCATTACTTAGGATGAAATTTCATCATAAAACCATTTTATAAATTAGGGTATTTGCACTGTAAAGACACTTGCAAAATATTTTGGACGTGTATAACTTTGGATGCCTCTCTAATAAAATTCAAAACACAGAGTTGTCACTGCACATTGACTGACAGGTCTTTATATGTTGACACTACACAGCAACTAACTCAGCACCTACAGGCCTAGCTGCAGCATCAGGTTCAGGAGGATAGCCAAGAGGTTCAAATTAGTACAGCTCAGTGAACTCTGTGATCTTCTAGAAGTTGGGTGCGGTGTGTTCTGGTAATGATGGGTACCACCTACCTATGACTCCATGTGGCCAAAGTTTCATGCTAACTCAACTTGGTGATAGTAATTTTTAATCTCTCTGTCAATCCCTTACTACTCAAAACCCTCACCAACAACCCCCACCCTGTCTCACGTTGCATTTTAAAAAAAACTGGCATGACCTAGCAGAAAACAAGAGTGTGCATACTCTTCAAAAGGAAGGATTTATACAGACCTGAGTCATGATATCAGCTTATAAAAAATAATTATTTTGGCATTTCATCTTTTTCCATATTTAAGACGAGGCAAATTTCTTGTCAGTTATACTGGCACACTGTGAAAGTTATATTGAGTTCATGCGTCATCATTATGGCAGTATCTCCATCCATAGAGAGCAACTAGGCAGTAAAGTAAGCATCTGACACACAATGTAGAGGACATCACTGCAGGGTCTGTCTTTCACTCTTCTTACCAAAGCTGGACCAGGTCACTCCAAATGTTGTTATCCCACCCTGACTCGTTTCATACAAATGTGGATGAAAGACTCCAGTGCTGCAGCTAATTTTCTACTCACAGTCCCTTAGTACGCAGTTAAGAAACGTGAATCCAGGACACCAGCACTGGTAGGAGATATTTCTGAGTGTGTGGGACAGCAATGAGAGGCCGCCTTTAATTCCCTTTAGAACGTCACACATTCACATACATTTAATTTATTCCCATTGAGCAGAGTGGTCAAGGTGAACACCAGGTATTACTTTCTGTCAAACAAAACTAGCCATACCACTGCTGTACAACTGGACATGGGTGCTCCCCACATAACCCCTCGCCTATAAATAGCAAGCCAATGACAGGAGCTGCCTGGATAACGAGTTGAACAGAGGATGTGAGCAGCTATAGATGAAACGAGGGAGATTCACACACTAAGTATGAGTCCAGGCAAGAAAAACCCAAAGTCATGAAATCAACTAATAGGATTGCAAACTTAGCAATCTTATTAGCTGTTGTCAGATGTGTTCATGTAACTTTCCCTGCTACAAACACTTACAATAGACTTCATAGACACAGAAAAGACAGGAGCCTCTTTACACGACATCTATCAGTAAATGTCAATGGTTTACTCACTAGTCTGAGTGCTCATCATTACATTGGAACAAGCCTCCCTTGGTGCTTTTTTGGGTCTAGCACAGCCTGTCCTGAACACAGCCCAGAAGCCAAGGACAGCTTTCCGACTATTTCCCCTTCTTGGATGGTTAACCATGAGAAAAACAAAGGGTGTAATTACCTACAAACAACATTCACATTGACTGCCTCATAAATGACTGGTGCACTGCTCACATTTGAAGTCTCCTTTCCCCTGGCATAATCAAAAGGACCAGAAGAAAGTGAAAGCTGTCATTTGGTTTTTCCCAAAGGACCCATGCGCGTTCCACTGCATGGCTGGCCTCTTCTATAAACACAAGACTACAACGCAAGTTCTGCAATTAGGATATTTTACAACTTTACTTTCCCTTTTGTCATGATTGAGATGCCCAATTATGCTGTACAGCAAGCCATGAGCAAAATAGCAAATGTTTACTATTCAAGCATCACTATTTTAGACAGTGATCTGATGCCTCTGGAACACTTTGGTCATGTAGTTTACAAGTAAACGTTAGGTGGCAAGAATAGAATTACACACACGAGCTTAGTCAGGATAGTTTGCTATAATGAAGCATTTAAGGACCTATTAAAGGCACAAACAACAAACCTTCACAAATAACACAACAAGCCCTTGTTTGACTGCTTCACATGGCACTGATATAATGAGGAACAAATGGCTGGCTGATCATGTGAAGAAAAACTGCTTGCAACGCACTGAAGTGGTTCCAAAGGCAACTTGCCACTGGCAGCAAAATGTGAAATTTACATAAAAACCACAGGAAAACCTAAGCAGTACAGTTAATTTGGTAAATTCATTAGTAACTTGATCGACCAGTTCATTCCCTAGGTTTATGTCAGGAAGGGAAGTATGAAAATCCTATGAAGAAGCAGGTGCTAAACCAACAAAATATTTGTTTTGTTAAAAGAACTTGAGTGCAGCACAGTAGCTACCATTGAAGACACTGAGGTCATGTTCTCTCTATTTCTGGGGAGAATTTGGGGTTCTATAAGCTGACCGCAACATTTTTAGACTCAATTTGACTACTTTTAGGCCAACAAAATAATAAATAATTTCTGCTCCAGATATTTTTTCATGGCAGTGTGGAGAAGGCTTTGAAGCAGCATTCAGATCTTCATGTTGGGAAATAAGATTAATAGAAAATACAACTGGAAATGTAGTCTAACTTAAATAAAATATGAACAATGCCAATAAAATTCATAGAGTTGTCAGGTAAAACATTACACTACCAGACATCCCTTGGTAACGACTTTCACTTATCCATGGTGAAATAAGAACTGAGCCAATAAAAGGGATGTTTATAAAGCAGATGGGGAGTATTGATCGAGCAAGAATCCTGTTGAACTCACGACACCGCATGGCGCAACGTTAGCAAGTAAACTGAAAAATTCAGGATGAATATCTGAAGCGCTGTTAAATGTATAATAACACCCTGTATACGCCCGTGTTAATGGACTTTAGTTGCCCGACATTACACTCATCGAGTGACACATTGTTAGCATGAAAACAACCTGTCCTTTGGCTAATTTTATGACAGACGTTATCGTCTCAGTAGAGACACGTCTGCTTCAGAAGGACTTAGTCATTAAATTAAAGGTACAGAGACGTCTGATGTGACTGTTAATGATGGTAACAAGCGAGCTGTCAGCAAAGTCAGTTTGGCGTTTCTGTCAACTGGACAAACCAACTGATCCCGAGCGACTCTCTCTGGCAGCTTCGTCAATGTCCACCGACAACAGAAGAGCGTTAACGGTAAACTTTACACACGTTCACCCAACAAATTGGTGAAAAGAAGAAGAAATGCAGTAGACTGTCAGAAATAAACGAGTATTAGCCACTAGCGTCACCTCACCTGTTCAGTATTGCGGCGGTGCTGTTGTTGTTTGATCAGGATGCTGCTACTGCTGCTGCTGCTGCTGCCGCCTCACGCACGCGAGTCATTAAAGTGTCACCACCGGCCCATACTGGAGCCGGTAGGTGGAGCGCGTGAAGCGAGTTTGGCGCAGTGCTCGCGGAGATTTCTGGGAATTATAGTCTTTCTTTTGAGAAACGGTTGGGAGGAACACAAATAAAAAGAAAGACAACATACTGTGCACATACCTGTATTTTCCAAGTCACCACTCTATGACTAGGCAATTTAAAGATGTAAATTACATGTTTTTCTACATAATAATGTATTTATAGGAACTACTTATATTATCATTGGTGTGAATGCTGGAAGCATTCACAGCATATGTTCTTCTACAAAAAAAAATCTTTATTTTTATTATTCCGCCTTGTTTTTTGGCACTCAACTCGTTCCACATTGTTCAACGTAGAAACTTCATTCAAACATCAAAATATTCAGCTCAATTAGGACATTCCAGCTATTACTTTTCAAGATATTCAAGGTTTTCCAGGATTATTTCTACATTCAAATGAGTGGAGGGAATGTTCAAAATTGATAAATGTTCAAGGTTTTTCAACTCTCTTCAACTCATTCATACTTTCAGCTAGAAACTCCATTCAAACATCAAAATGTTCCACATCTTTCACACATTCTGGGTATTAAAACTATTTAAAATATTCAACTTTCTTTGAAACTTTGTTATACTGGGAGTCAATGAGAAAAGCCTTCAAACCTACTCATCTTCAACCTCTTCTTACTCATTCATACATTCACGTAGAAACTCTATTCAAACTTGAAAACGTTCACAACATGTGGGACTTTCTCTCGTTAATTCAACTTTTTCATATCATTCATACTTTTTACACTGTCGGTGGGTGGGTGGGAAAACAATAAAATAATCAAATACAAACAAATCAACTAGATCTTTTTGAGAATGATCAAATATTGCAGGTGGAGTTAAGGGAAGCCTCAGTAATTCCAACCAAACCTGTGTCTAGTCAGCTAGATGTCCAGGTTACATATAACTGTTGTGTCAACAGCAATTAAATGACTATATTTCATCACTGCAATATGGTCACTATGACATATCAAAGTATACTATAACATATACTATACTATAACATATACTATGCTATGACATATCAAAGTATAATTGGTGTGAGTGCTGGAAGCATTCACAACACAGACAATGCTGTGTTGTCTGTGTTGTGAATGCTTCCAACACAGACAATGCTGGATTTTCAAAACAAATGCCCCAGATGGTAACAGAAGCTTAGTGGGGGAGGTCGGGGGACATGGACAAGGCTGTTTTTTCAAAATAAAAGCCCATAGATCATAACAAAAGCTTGCCTGGTGTCCACAGACAATGCTGGATTTTAAAAATAAAAGCCCTAGATGGTAGGAGCTTACTGAAGAAGACTGCATTTTCAAAATTAAAAACCCCAGATGGGGGTCAGACAGGACTGGGAAATCCATTTCAAGCACATTTTCAAGCATTTTCAAGTTTAATCTAAATTACAAACTCTATTCAAACCTTAAAGTGTTTCACATCTTTCTTACATTATGATATGTATTCAACTTTTCAGTCCCATTGATACTTATTAGACCATTTCCACTTTTCCAACTCGCATCTAGTCATTCATACTTTCAGCTAGATTCATTCATTCATACATTTATATTCCACATCATTCATACATCTTCAGGATTATTCAACATTTAAAGCCAGCTATCCAGTTTAGCATCAGCCTTTCAACAATCCTTAAAATATTCCACATCATTCATACATTTTCAGTATTATTCAACATTTAAAGCCAGCTATTCAGGTTAGCATCAGCCTTTCAACAGCCTGCATTCACACTGCAATTTCTTCATAAATTGCCTTCTCTAGTTTTCTTTATTGTTGAATGGCTTGATGACAATCTGGTTGGGATAGTGTCTGAATGCAGTACATTTAAAGAAAATGGGATAGCTTCTGTACCAAATATGTTAACAAAACAGTAGACCTACACTACACTGAAATACACAAAAAACAAAAACACTTGCACTATCTAATGCTAACAAATACAACAGTCCAGCAAAAATTCCAACCATTGCTACCTTTATGGAGTTTAACTTAACGGAAATTTCGGAGGCAGTAGTTTTTGGTGGTGTTAAATTGGATTACATGCCATTCCCTTTACTTAAATACAGGTAATCAACAGCTCTTGGACACAGTTGCAACAAAAATGTAGAATTTAATGCAGGGATGAGAGGTGTCTCTAATGTAAGATTTAATATTAAAACCATAATATTATACATTATAGCCTACTTAGGCCTAGTCTACTCCTGTTGATACAAGTGAGGTGAATAAAATGTCAGAAATACATGTATAACGCAAAATGATTCAACAACACACAAGCTACAGCCTCCAAAATTACCGTGAAGTTTCAATAAAAACACTGCAAAACCTCCGTAAAGGTAGGATTACCCGCAGGGCTGCTGGTGCAGTCACTGGCAGATTGACTTTGTGTGTGAATGTGCTGACACGAATTAAAACAAAATCTTATGATGAATAAAGAGAGAGAACAAAAGCTTTCTTTTTTAAAAAGCTTTAAAATACATATGTTTTCACCTGCTGAGGTTTATTTATGTAATTATATAAATAGATCAACGACATTACAAATGTGACGAATCTGCTGCACCCGCTCGTCTTTGACTACATTTACCTAAAGCACTACTGTCATTGAGAAACATGGCTGCCTCCACGGGTGCTGCAAGCGCTGCTACCTCCGACTCACAAGGTCCAGCTTCGGCTGGTCCGAGTCTGGACAGCCCAACGATTCAGTACAGTATGATTCTGGACCATCTCATCGGGGACAAGAGGCCCGTAAAGGACCTGAATCCCGCCGTTATGGGGGCACTGCCGGTGCCTCCTAAAAGCGACGAGCAGAAGATGATCGAGAGGGGAATGGAGAGCTGCGCCTTCAAGTCGCTTCTGGCCTGTGTGGGAGGTGAGCAATGACACTAATATTATACATACATACATATCACAACTGCTCAGTATCTGTGTGTGTGTGTGTCTGCCCGTCCAGCTTCAGGTGACAGTGTTAACGCACAGTTATCTGGTGTCTGAGCTCCAAGCTCTACTGTATAATGTGGAAGGGGATTTGAAGAGGACACTGGGGTTTCTAAATGAGGTTTCCATAATGTGGAGCTGAAATTATTAGTTGATTGACAGAAAACTGTTTTGATAATCGATTGGTGTCATTTTCATTCAACATTCTCTAGCCCCAGCTTCTCATGAGGATTTGCTGCTTGTCTTTGTCTCATGTGATAGTAAACTAAATTAACTTAGGGTTTTGTACTGTTAGTCTGACAAAACAGTTCACAATACATTTTACAGATAAAATGATTGTTGCAGTTGCAGCCCTACCATAATGTTCCTGTACATTACACATACCTGATCAGTAACTGTAAGGGCAGTAATATTTCTCTGATTAGAGGAGAATAGCACAACAGTATGCATCTTTTATTCTCAGGTCAAGTGTGAATATTGTGGTTTGGTGTTTTTGTTCTCCACAGGGTTTGTCCTCGGAGGAGCTTTTGGTGTATTCACAGCTGGCATCGATACCAATGTTGGCTTCGACCCCAAAGACCCTCTGAGAACTCCAACAGCACGAGAAGTCCTCAAAGACATGGGCCAGAGGGGGATGTCGTACGCCAAGAACTTTGCCATCGTGGGCGCCATGTTCTCCTGTACAGAGTGCATCATAGAATCAGTAGGTCACACACCACTGCTCTTCATTATCTCTTTATCTGGTGGGGTGACATACTGATGTTGGATATAACCACACAGCTTCATAAACATGGCAAACTAATGACTTTCAACTAACGCTTAGTGTACAAGGATCTCAACTCTGAAGTATCTTAATTACAATTACAGACACTGCTACAAGGCTGGGTCACTTTAGGTGTGATGGGAGTTTTTACAGTTACCGGGTACATGATTTTACTAACACAAGGACAAATAGGTAATTTGTGGTGAAGTTAAAGGGGCAGCAGTAAAAAAACACAGCAGAATTATTTAATACGCCAACAGGAACAATGTGGAAAATCATGATGCCAAATGGCAAACACATCAACAGAGAGGAACAGTCACTTCAGGTTGAAATAAGGTTGGTGAATGCGCTAATTAGCATGGAAACTGATATGATGCCTTTGATACCTTTGCAGCAGTGTTTGTAATTGTGATCACTCACTCATCTTTCAAGAATTGTTCATATCATTTGTGTGTGTCCAGACTGACTTGAGAGCCGTATTATATTTGCTTTTATATTGTAAAAATGCACAGGGATAATCTAACAAGGCTTCATAGCCTTCAACAGATCTCTGATGGCAGATATTATAAAGCAGTGGCGTACTGAATGAAATGCTAATCCCCATATTGTGATTGTAATAACGTTCAATATGCCATGTTAAATGTTTGAGATGTTTTGGGAACCTCCTGATAGTTGTGTTCTGCTTTTTTAACCTCCTCAAAATGGTCTTATAGCGCCCTCTGGTGCAAAACTGCTGCCGTTATTTTCAAAGTGATGACACACATAAAGCTATATACAGCATGTAGCTTGCAAAATAAAAAACTCACTCGTCCAAATGATTACAGTTCAGATACAGCAAAATGCTAACTTTTAATTCTAATTGGAGACCCTCGTTGTTTCCTGGCCTTTTTTGTCCCTCCGCCTCAAGTGCATAACATTGTACCTGTTTTTCATTTGCAGCACAGAGGCAAATCTGACTGGAAGAACGCAGTGTACAGCGGTTGTGTAACTGGAGGAGCCATTGGATTTCGTGGTAAGTAACCATAGTGTATTTACGTTTTGAATTAAAGGTAGTATATTTCTCTCGTCCTCACATTTATTCTTTTTCTGTTGTGTAGCTGGTCTGAAGGCTGGGGTGCTGGGATGCGGAGGCTTTGCTGCATTCTCTGCTGCCATTGAATATTATTTGCGGTGAACCACTAAAGAGTGGCTCTATATGGACAAGAGCTTAATCGATGCACATCTGGACGAGCCCTGTGAGAAATCCAACCTTATGAATATTTACCTGCACATCGAGGATTGCTGCAAAAGCAGAACTGATGTGTTTGGTGGAAGTGGCAGCTTCCTGTTTGTGTACAGTGGTGTTACGTGATGGCACAGTGGGCTGAAAAAGACCTGTATGTAAATTCCAGCGTCTCATTTCTTTTATGGACAGTTTGAGCGAAGCAAACCAACCTCATGTGGGGAATCTCCTGAAACTGCTTCTGTGATGAAGGTATAATGATGAGATGAAAACGTCACGACCACCTTAAATCAGACTGAGATAAATGCTGTTCTTGGTGCAGAACATTGGTATGAAATGTCAGTAACTAATCCACATCAGGATTATTTATATTAAAGATGGTTTTTTTTGTTAACTTGTGCATTCAGGACTGTTTTTCTTGATGAAGTGTCCATGGCCACAAAATTGTAAATTGCCTTTTATTAACGGTCTTGATTCTAGTTTGAATTTATATAATCCATGTAAATATATTATCTTTATTCTAGTCATGATTATTTTTATTGCGTGGTGAACTTATACACATTTCACAGACAGTTTACAGAGAAAATATTCTTTTGGGTTTTGCAAGTGTATATATAAATTTGGGACAGATGTTTTGAGTATAGGTAACAAGACTTTAATTTAACAACTTAGACAAATAAATAGCTCAGACTATTCATTCTTTTCCATGATGGGTGTTATAGTTTGTATAGACTGAGGAAACAACACAAATACTGTTTAAATACGTTTTTTTTTCCACTTCAGAGAGCCTCCAGGCTCTCCTGTATGTTTGTAACATTTAAAATAGAACCTGCCCGCACTTTGAGGACACTTTAAATCCAAAGTGCAAACAAGACTAGGTTGAAACCTGGTACGTGGTTTATGGTCAGTAGAGACACGAGATAAAAAAACTTCCCTGACTGTTGAAACAGTCCTCTACAAATATGAAGACACTGGCAAGTGATTCAGTATTTAAGAAGCTTTGTGTTAACGTCACTGAGGGAAGAGGATCACAGAAAACAGTGTCATTTCAGATGTGATTATTTTATTGACTTCAACACCAAACCAGTCAAACAATGGGAGCGTGCGTATAAGTACATAAAATATTTCCTATTATCGGGCTAATCTACTTTAAATATGTGTGGGTGATATGGACAAAGTTAATATTTTGATCAGTTTTAAGGTTGTTTTTTTAATCAACATGTAATATGTGTATTAAATATAATACTGTACATTTAGCAAAGTATTCTAAACCACACAGTTAAAAATGACACTTGTAACAGTAATGTCTTTGACTCAAATGTAAATGAATACAAGCTAAATTATAACTTTCACAATATTTTTAAGATGTCAGACATCTGTCAGGTTTCTGAATTATATATGAAAGATTATGACTTTGTGCACAATATAAATAAATATAAGAGTTTGTCTTATATTTATTGCATTTTACTATTTGGTGATAAACAGTATACATACTGTACATACAGTATACACTAACATTAATGTGACAAACTAAATATTTTTAAGCTTTTAGAATTATTTTTTCTCATTCAGCCTGAACTGTCTGTCTCTCTCCTGACTGTCTTGATTTCTGAGCACAGATGCAAAGAGGTGATGACAACTTCCTCTGTGTGTGTGTGTGTGTGTGTGTGTGTGTGTGTGTNGGGGGGGGGGGGGGTGCTTGGTGCCTGGAAGCAAGTGCTGAGAGTGGTTCAGTGGTCTGCTGTGGTGCTGGGTCTTCCTGGGATGATCGATTGGAGTCCACTCTCAGCTGCTCCAGGAACGCCAAAAACACGGAGGAGTCCTGCCCTCTGAAACAGAAAAACAAGGAAGGAATAAGTTTGGAAACAAATGGAATAATATTCAAGAAGGTTCCTATAATAAATACAATCCACATATATACAGTTAACATTATCACCACCTTATGTCACTACTGCTATTTGTGTAGACTTAGTGAGGGGATTACTTACTTAGCCGACGGAAAGAAAGGGGACCACCGCTCTCCCTCTGGTCCTGCAGTCGTCCATCCTTCTCGTCTGGTCTTGGAGGAAACGCGTCTTCTCTGTCGTCATGGAAACCCTGGATGTGGAGTCTCAGTCTTCCACGTCGTCGCTTTTTGTGGGCAGGTTGATGCAGTGGGTGTAATCCTGAAGGCTGGGAAAGAAGTGAGATCAATAATCATTGAATTACTGAATAAGTGCTAAGAATGGCAGGAGACTTTCTTCAAAGTTGTTTTTAATTATTACTTTATCTGTCTGCTACAGGCATCAGTGCCTTAGCAAAAAGTACAACAGAGTGAGTCAGATAACTAGGAACTTCATTTAAAAAAAGTGTGAATCATTTTTGCTACAGACTTTTCTTAATGTTAGTAATTATTACCTTACCTTACTGCCGCCTGCACCCAACTAAAAAGAAAACAACTTGATAGTGAGTAAAATAAACAACCTTTGAATTACCGGTGAGTGAGATTAAGACTTGCAGAAGACTTTTGTTGATGTTGTCATCAAGTATTAACTTACCTTTGTCTCGTAAAGCCACCTACACCTTATAAAGAAAAATACATAACAGTATAACAGTAAGATTATTTATGTCTGAACTATTAAATAAGTGAAATAAAAATTTGCAGGACGTTGTTAATGCAGTCATTAATTGTTAACTTACCTCTGGTATACGCATCTACAGTTTAGTTAAAACAAAGAACAAGCATGGTAGCTTGCTGCCATCAGTGTGTGTGTGTGTGTGTGTGTGTGTGTGTGAATGACTGAAAGAGAGACACATCAGAAAGTGCTTTGGATTAAAGCACCACAGAAATGCAGTTCATTTAGGTGACCTATACATTACTATTAAAGGGAACTATTATTCAAAAAGAAAACCGATCCTGTTGCGAGATGCTAGTTAAGTCATCGTCAACCCCGCCAGACGCGTGGGAAGGTTACCTGGGGCTTTGCCAGCCCTGCAAGACGCAAAGGTTTTACAGTTTTCCAATCCTGCAGCAAACAGGTCTGTCGGTCCTAATCAGAGTCGCTGTCATCAGCCCACATTTGGTACTCAAAAGGGCCCAGCCAGTATCTTCTGTTTGTGGAGGAGCCGAGGCCTGAGGTTGAAGGAGCTGAATCCCTGTACCCGTCTTCCCTGCTCCTGTTTGTGAAGACGCCGTTGCTTGAAGTTGAGGGCGCGGACTCCTCGTGGCTTTCCTCACAATTCCACCTCTGCTTCTTAATACTTACCTGCTCTCCGTAGCTCTCTTCCCTCCTCCTTTTTGTGGAGGAGCCGAGGCCTGAGGTTGAGGGAGCTGAATCCCTGTACCCGTCTTCCCTGCTCCTGTTTGTGAAGACGCTGAGGCTTGAAGTTGAGGGCGCGGACTCCTCGTGGCTTTCTTCACAATTCCACCTCGGCTTCTTAATACTTACCTGCTCTCCGTAGCTCTCTTCCCTCTTCCTTTTTGTGGAGGAGCCGAGGCCTGAGGTTGA